>DWOQ01000836.1:0-10250 GCA_018251115.1 Codatractus alcaeus | reverse complement strand
AAGTAAATATTAAAGGGGGCTCCCGTACAACAAACGTAATTTTTAAGCAATTTTTACTCGATCTTTCTATTATAGATAGTACGGAACCCTGCGTGCGCGAGTCCGACTCGCACTTGGCCGTTTTTTTTTGTTTCAAATACTTTACATATTATGAATATTATCTAACAGTGTTCCCAATGAGCATATTCAACAATCAAATTGAGAATACCGAATTATTATCACTCCACCCTTGACCGTTGTGATCTTCCTCGTTATCTGCTTGCAAATTTAGTAAACTACTAAAATTGATAAAGTAACGTATTTTTTAAATTATTATTACTCACCGGCGTGAACTCCAGAATGTACTCCAAGCTGTTGTTGAGGGGCAGCTGATGCTCTACATCGTACGGTAGCCTATATATGTTATGACAAAAATAATGGTATGGTACTTCATTAGTATAACATAATTGTCTTTAGTTTCATTTCTAAACCTTAAGATCGCCTGTTTTTTATAGTACGCACAGCATACACATAAGCAAATAATTTCATTTTATTGTAAGAATTTGTAACGATTTAGTTATGAAGTTATATAACATGGAATGATAAAGCTTGATCAACAGGCCTTTTCTCTTCACTACAGTTATTATTATTCTTCTTCGGCTTCTATTGTGTACACACACATACACATACATACACACACCTGTCATAGCTGCGGAGTAGGTTCTGAAAACAAGTACTCGTATGGTATAATAGTGTTCGCGATGAACTCTAACACATCACTTAACATGTAAGCGACCTGTTAGGTATATACTCGTATGTTACGCACGTATGTAATATAAAGGGCGCCTTATCGATAAGATAATAAAATAGTAAATGACAAGGAGAAATAGTAAATAGGTTATTATTGGTTTCTTATCAAACACAAATGTATTTATTAAATGAAATTAATTGTATTTTTATATAAATATATATATTTATGTTTAAATTGAGTGATTGTGAGGATATTAAATTTCATACAAATGTACGGGCGTCATATTATAGAATGAAATGAATGTAACGACATAAAAAGTGTGTCAGCTGAAACCTAATATTATACCTATATAAGTTCACCTTCACATTTTGTAACGTTGACGGACAGGTATTTTTTTACTATGATTGTTATTGGTAATGATTTTAATTCACTATTCGGTTAATTTCAAATTAAGGTAGTTACTATCGAGCTAAGCCAGCGGCATCGGGCCGGCGGATCTCCTCGTTTTTATTAAATATGATCTAAACTAAATGTAGCAATTGTAGCAGGTACTCGTACACGTCACGTAAAGGTAAACAGAGATACCCAATTCTCACAACTGGGAAGCCCGGTGCGTTATCGGTGTTGTGTAATTTAGTTAAACTTGCGCTGTTTATACTCTTCCACGTTTCATTTCTACCTATGTGCTGGGTTATCCCTGGGTTAGCACTTCGGCCCCCAAGACAATGCGTAATACGGGGCCACTTTAGCCATTTTAAGTTCCTAAAATAATTGTTTTCCTTCTACCACAACGCCATCTTTACTCTCTAAAATGTTTTCAGATTCAATTGGTTCGCTTCGTTGGTAAGCTCGGGGCCCCTAACCAATATGGAGCTCCCTGACATCTGCCAACATTTAGAGCACATTAAAAAGGATATAGTGTATATTTTCCTTTGACAGTTTTAGTGAGCAAATTGGCTTTAGATGCCTACTAGTTTCGAGCATTGCACAGAGTATTTCGCTGGATGTATTAGTCGATTTTTATGTAAGTAATAACATTTCATTCTTCACAATTTGTGGCTACCCACATAAGGATAACCTGTGTCGTGTTTGACGTGGACACAAGCAAAGTATACTCAAAATTTATTATTGAATTAATTCGGCACCGAAGTAAGATCGGTATGGCGACCGCTGCGCCAGGCAGATGTTCTAAGGGAACTAAGTTGGATACGAACGGTAATTTAAAATAACAGCGGTCGATGGCTAACCGACTCCCCACCCCACGTACTGGTCGATCATTTATGGAGTTAGCGTAAGGGATCCATCTCAGGGGAAGATTCGACTGTTCTGTTCGTACTCACCGCTTCTGCACGACGACGACGCTATGCGCGGTGGTAGTCTCCGGCCAGTCCCCCTGCGGCCACGCCCCCGCCGGCCGCAGCCCCGCCCCCGCGGCCGCGACCAGCAACAGCAGCACGCGAGTCAGCTTCGAGCACATTTAGCTATCCACACGGAACACATTACACTTATGTCTCGTCCTCGCTAGCTGCTCCTCTCGTATAAGGTCTTTAATTTTTACAATCTTTTTAACTTCATCAATGTCATTTCGCATCGGATGCACTCCAAATTTCGGTGCGATCACCTACTTGGACGCTCCAGTGGAAGACTTATCTTAAACCTTTTCCGTCCAGTTGCGTTCGCGATATCGCTATGAGTTTACATAGTAGGCGCCGCGGCCGTCGGACGTAAAGTACTTTCTGAATTTGGAATCGCCACGGTGCTATCTATCGATACCGATTATCGCACCGGCCAGAGATAGCGAGGCGCGGCTGACTCACTATTTCGGTGTACTCGTTAATAGGTATATCTGAACGCGGATTAGCTGTATATCGAACTTACGTGTTATCAAATCGGTTCTCAGAACACATATTTACGCGTATATATCTCAACGCAGATGTTCACTATCTCGCAACAAGTATTATAACGACGTCAGATAAATATTAATTATGCTCACGATAGCCTACGTGTAGACGATGTAATTCCACGATACACGTAAAAGCGACGGGATAGACACTAACGCTAGCTCGGGCGAGCCGCAACAATTTAGCGCGGCAGTGAAATCACCCGCGATACGGCAGTGGGTCAGCGCGCAGATGTCGCGGCGCGATAACGCTATCTGCTTATTTTTCAGCGACCCGCGGCGGCCTGAAGGCATCGCTAAAATTATTTGTTATTTAAAAATAACGCGAATAAACAATAAATGAAATCAACCGATACGAGTTCTCTATTTTCTATCGTTGAATTTGTTGAATTTAAATATAATTAGAAAACAATCCTTAAATTTTACAATCAATTGCGTACGTTTGAAGTGTATTGGATGTGTATAATGACAAATAAAACAATCTTACGTTTGAGAAAATAATTTATTGCGTATAAAGAATTATACTATAATTCGTCGCGTGAACACAGCGCCGGGGGATACGATGGGCTCCGCCCGCAGCGGGTCTGCAGCGGGCCCGCGCGACCGTCAGCGACACCTCCGTGACTTATATTCCCATTGTATATTATTCTAACTACACAGTTAATTAAAAACGAATAACAATAAATGTACTTAAATTTAAAATTTCTTAAACATAAAAAATAAAAACACATAATTAAGTGCGTTTTAAGTTTAAAGTGTGCATTAATAATACAGACTACTTATAATAATTAAAACATAAGCAGACTAAGTTTATAATTTAATTTATATATATTATAAGTGTAAAATATATATTTAAGTGTCTTTGAGTTACATTTCAATCAATATTAACATTATTATTTGAAATTTCCTGAAAGATGACAATAGAGCATAGAAAGCGTTAACAATTATTAAGTTAAGAATTTAAAATATTGTCTAGTGTTTTTCTTTTCATTCGTTTCACTTGCACATACAACAGTATAATCTTATCGAAGAACATCACAGCGGTCATGTAACAAATTCAAACACTCTCCATAATACATAACCTACTTCTTAAATAAATGCATTCAATAATAACCTTGGGGCCTGCCGGGCGGGGCCAGCGGGGCCGGGCGGGGCCGGGCGGGGCCAGCGGGGCCGGGCGGGGCTAGCGCGCGCGCGAGTAGCGCAGGCCGAGGCGGTCGGCGGCGGCGGCCACGGCGCGCAGGCACTCGTCCAGCTGCTCGCGCGTGTGCGCCGCCGACAGGCAGAACCTGCGCGGGGCCGTCATTTATGTTATATCATTTTAATCTCCACGTTGTTACAGATCTGCCACGGTGTCTGTAGATAGGAATTGGTCTTTAGAATTCGAGATCGAATGCAAATTGACTACTGATTATTCAAAATCGTGAACTTACAAAATATTTATCGAGGAAATGCATTGAAGAAACCTACCCGTCTAATTATATTAAAAGTTTAAAGTCTACGAACCCGCAATAGAATAGTCAACGGTGGCCCTATGTTTCTCGTTACATATGAGGAATCTGAATGAGTAATGGCGCAAAGACGAAAAGGAGGCGCCACGTGTAATAAATTCGAAGGATCGATTCGAAGCGGGTGCAATGATCTCTTAGTGTTTAATTGAACAACAACATACAAAGGCGGTTTATCATAGTGTATCGTACCGAATGCGCGCCTTGTTGAGCGGCGCGGCGGGGCAGTCCACGCCCACGGTGGCCAGCCCGCTGGCCGTGAGCCACTCCACCGTGGCCGCCATCTTGCTGAAAGAGTACACCAGCATGGGCACCACGGGCGAGTCTGCGTGCCCGAACGTCAGCACGCCCATCTCGCGCAGCCTGCGAGCGGAACACACCACACTTTCAGATTATACGTTTTAAGTTTATGTGATAAGAGGAAGAAACCTTTTAAATGAAACATGGAAAAATATAAATGATTTTCAAATCATTATACATAGGGAACAAAATGATGTATTTTGATATATACGCAATATTCTGTTGATATACAATTGACAATGTACACAATGATGAGCGGTTTGCACATACACACACACATGTACGTAATTCATATATTTTACGTTAAAGTTGTAATTATATTATTTTTTTCGAATTTCATTTTGAACGTTAATTTGATAATGTCCCTGATTAAAATTTTATACTCAGTAACTTAATCATTATAGGTTAAAGTATGTATCTGTAAAAAATTAAGTGTGGTGTAGTACATATTTCGTGTATAAAAGTCGAAAACCTCAACGATATCGAATCCGCTATTATTAGGATATAGGGATTCAATAGATTAAATAAATGAGGTCGCCTTACGAAGCTTCGGTGGACGAGCAAAAAGTTTAATTCCGTTAAAATATTTGAAAAAGTTTACGGGATAGTGTGGCCTCAGTGGAGAGTGGAGAGTGGAGTGTGGCGCGTACCTGAGGCGGAAGTAGTGCGTGTTGTCCCGCAGCTGGCGCACGCGCGCGAGCCCGGCGGGCGCGGCGATGGCGCGCATGGCCGCCAGCACCTGCGCCGCCACGCCCGGCGCCATGGCGTGCGCGTACGTGTGCGCGTGCCCGTGCGCCTGGATCCACCGCACCAGCTTCGCCGACCCTGGGTAACTCGCTGACATTATGGCTTTCGGATCGCGTGCAGGTTTACGTAGTGAAAATGTAAAGTTCGAAACGATCGAGTCGCATATGCGTTAAATCGGGCTTCTTACTGTTTTCTTTTAATAGACTGGGGAACGTATGAGAGGTTTTAAGAGATGGTAGAACCCGTTCGGTTCGACCGGAGAGGTACCGCCGCCACCCTCATGATCCTCCGTGAAGCAATTTTGTGTTTCGGTTTGAAGAGGCGTGGTTGCCGGCCGTACTTAAGTACGAGGCGAACATCTTAGTCCTCAGGGGTAGTAACACATCTGTGATAAGACTTATGCATGATTTTATTATACTTAGGGATGATTACCGATGTGCAAGGGCGGCATGGACCATTTACCATCAGATGGACTACTTGCTCGTTTGTTATCTTTATACGATTAAAAAAAGTGTTTTTATAACAAAACGATAGATATAATGACGAGGGGCACCGACCGGCGATGTATCCGCCCGCGGCGCCGAAGCTCTTGGTGAAGGTGCCCATGAGCACGTCGACGTCCCGCGGGTCAACGCCGGCGTGGTCCGTGACGCCGCGGCCGCGCGGGCCCATGGCACCCACCGAGTGCGCCTCGTCCAGGTACAGGTACAGGCCCAGCTGCCGCTTCAGCGCCACCAGCGCTCGCAGCGGCACGATGGAGCCCTCCATGCTGTAAACGCCCTCCACCACCTGCAATCGATCGACAGAAGGATTCATTCCACCTAATAGTTCTGAGAATGTAATTTACATTATATAATCTCTGCAGGGTACACGTTTGAAATCCAGTTGTCAGTTTTACATTTAAAACAGTACAAAAGCCACCTAGAAAAGTTAACGCACAGAAACGAACGAGCAGCGCATGACAAAAAGTCCGATTTCCAATGAGACTCACGATAACGATCTTCTTCCACTTGCCCTCGGCGATGGCTTCCCGCGCGAGCCGCTCGAGGTGGCGCACGTCGTTGTGTCGGAACACGCGCACGGCGACGCGCGCCAGCCGCAGCCCGAGGATGAGCGAGGCGTGGTTGTTCTCGTCGCTCAGCACCAGCGCGCCGGGGCCCAGCAGCCCGGGCAGCCCCAGCGAGTTCGTCCCGAACCCCATGCCGAACACGATCGCCGCCTGAGGGTGCAAGGTCACAGCTCTGTTCACGTCCACAGACCCCGAAGCGGGCACGTAACGCCACAGACGTTAAAATATTATTTATAGATGCGTTCACATTTACCATGCTCACGCGGAGCGGATTCACACCAATGATTCGTATGTCCTTCGACAGTTGTTTCATGCTTATCTGTTACCATGACTGTAAGATCTCGTATCAAAAAAATACGAAAAAATCAGAATAGTCGACACAAAATATTGGACCCGATTGGACATAAATGTCTTACCGGTATCATTAAAGCATGTATCGATACAAAAAGAGTTTCTTACGAAAGAATCAATTCAATTTTCTAATAGTTTAGATTAACACATTCTAGGCAAAATATTCAACATATATCTGAACAATATAGTTAAAGTAATTAACAATATAGTTACATAAGTAAAAGGAGACATATGTAATAATTTACGTTATATATGTTTTTTGAATGTAAGTATACCTTAATTATCTATTTAATTATAATCGGTCATATTAAGATTTCAATTAAATAATCAACGTGTGCATTTCTTTAATAGGGGGATTCCCTTTATTTTCTTAATTCAACATTTCGGTTATTAGACATGAGATCGTGTTGGATTGTTAGATACCGAATGATTTCAAAATGAAAGCTCTACAGTTAAACGAGGCTCTTACTGTCAAACGTGGCAACTGATAGAACGTAGTAACGACATTTTACGGTATCGTTTGTATGATAAAATGTATTTTTAATACATTCCAACTGAAATAAAATGTACAATGCGATTTATAAATTAAATTGCTCTACTTTGATAATAATCTCATTATTGTTTGTGAAAAGTATATGCTTATCTATCATCGTTTTAATACGTTTATACAAAGTCAGTAACTAGTGCGGTTACTGAATAACATCCATTTTACTGTCCCATACAAATATCCATGACATTCTATAGCAAAAAAAAAATCATATACAAAATAGTACAAAAATACTCCCCCTTATCAAAATTCTGTGGTGATTACAATCGAGCAAACGCATTAATTGAAAATATTGATATTTTTCGTGACACATGTCTTGGTCTCAAAAATAAATTTAAGAAAAAATTTCACTGTTTATAATTTAAAAATCTTTTTTAGTTTTTTTTTACATTTATACATTATTTTATCATATTTTAATTATATGACAGATTACTATCACATATTAAAATAACAAAATTGTTACTGCTAGATCGAAGAGATCGCTGTACATGCCTATAATTTGTTTACATATATGTATTATCTCACCGTTCGTATGTTAAACGTAAATGTGATCGTGCGTTTTGCTGTCGGTGCGTCTGAATAAATAAAATAAAACATAAATATGGCGATGTAGTATACCTCGACGCCGAGGAAGTCGGCGGTGGTCCGCTCGAGCTCGAGGTGCAGCGGCGTGGTGCCGAGCTCGGCGCGCGGCGCGGCGGTGGCGGCGCCGTACTGGCGCAGCGCCGCCGCCGCCGCGTCCGCGCGCGGGCCCGCCGCCTCCGCGAACCCCAGGTAGTTGTACGAGCCCAGGTTGATGCAGCGCTTCTCCTTGCCCGTGAACCTGCAACGCGACCCGCCGCCCCTTCGTTATTATTCAAATTTTATTTTATGTTTATTTTCGATTTGATCCCTCGGTGCGAAAATCTACTTCCGAAATCTCACATTAACATCGTTGTCATGAACAATATTTTGACGTTGAAAACTAAGCGAATTATGATTCCCAGCAACCCGACGATTACCTGAAAGACCAGTTGTAGTCATCGGTGTAGCGCTCCTTGAGCGTGACCTCGGCGCCGGGCGCGGAGCAGATCGGTCGGTTGAAGCAGTGGCGCACCCGCCGGTACACGTAGCGCGAGTAGAACTGCTCGAATGGGTTGTACAGCGGCGCGTAGCCCTGAAACCGACCACCGATACATTTTATCCGATCGTAAAACCTCTTAAAGGAGTGAGAAACGCAGTCCATCTAAAGTTAAGTTGAAACGCCTCATGTATTCTTATGAATTCGCCTCAAACCCGCTCAAAATTGATGAGCACTTCCACTGCGAGACAACCGATGTTGCGGTGGTGTTGCCGGTCTGTCCATAATACATAACCTACTACTTAAATTAATTAATTAAACACCTCCAGTTCTGACGATCTTAATTATATGTCTCATTAAGTTAATAAAACGAACATGGCATAGTACCTACATTTTCATTACACTAAAAAGTATCTGATTAAGATAAATATTAATCACTTGTCATCTTATTAACCCATTAGCCGATACTATGAACTTGTACCGAACTGCTATCGAAAATTGCTAATTTCTTCTCAATGCTAGGACGCGAATTTGTGTCTAAGGCACTGAATGGGTTGAAATAGGTATAATATAATTTCGCTCCTTGCTCTAAGTGTGTTAATAATTCAAATTCACCAACACATCATCACATATAGGGTATCATATGGTTAATAAGGCGAGTGGAATGCAACGAGAAACTGTGATAACGATACAGACATTCGATACCAAGATTAGATACACGTATTTAAAATTCCAGCAGAATAGCCTTCATATAACTATAAATTTTATTGTAACATACAATACGAATAGTAATTATCAACTTATTGTACTCCCCCTGCTGGACAAGTCTGGGCGCGTGTCTCCATCCATGTTGCCTTAGCGGCGACATGCAAATACGAATGAAGTGTGATTTTATATGTTTTGTTACAATACCCGGTGATTTATTATGTATTTTGAGCTTGCCGCTAAACGCGAGTTATTAGGCGTTTTCTATTCGATCATAATGACAGTTGGACGGAAACCTTGGTTTGAGAGTCCAACTCGCACTTGGCCGAATTTTGTTATTAATAGGTGGAGAAGTAGATAAATTGTTACGATTCCTTGTAGATAGATCGATCTTTCTTATTTACTAATATAATAAGAAGTACGAGTACCGCTAACATGAGTACCTGATATGAATGAATAAATGCAATAAATAATTCATAGCACCGTCGGCTCACTTTAAGTGCACTTCCACATAAAGTAGCGGTGAGTCAGTGGGCAGTCACGCCACTCCTTATCTGCGCGGCCGGCGTGCCTACTGGCGGGCTATTTGCATTGCAGCCAGCAGGAAAACGAACGACAAACATATTATGTACATCCACACCAAGGGTCTTTGAGAGGGATCGCTGTTCGTACCTCTATTTACAATTAAATAAATATTCGATAGAAGATTAAAGATTGAGAGTAATTGTTACAGTTCGCATGGCGGCAATAGGCAAATTATATTTCAGGTCCATATGAGTTACTATAATAATCAAAAACAATGTATTTTTCTTATTTATTTTTATCCAAAAAGTTCATTCGGCCTTAGTCTACTTCTGAATATATGTATAATCAATAAGCAATTGCAAGGAGTTGTCGAAGTCTATATATTTCCAATAAGCGTCGTGGGATCATTTTTTTAATACTACCTACTACTAAATGTAAATTGTCAGTTTCAGAATAAATTGAGCTGTGGATTTTGAAACAAGAAAAATAAAATAAAATTCATAGTTATTTGTCTAAGTTAATTATTATAATTATATAAATATGTATTTTCCAACTTCACGAATTCAATTTGAAGATTTTTCTTAGGGTTCCGTACTCATAGGATGGGTAATTGTGAGGGCTCCCTTGTCCGTCCGTCCGGGTCACAGGATTGTGTCTCATGAACCGTAATAGGTAGTTAAAATTTTCACAAAATCTGTAGCTTTTAAAGTTAGAATAACATAAATTATATAAAAAGTAAAATACAAGCTTTAAAAATAACACAACAATCAATGACATAGGGTGACATCGTATCATTTCGTAATATGTT
>DWOQ01000835.1:0-10250 GCA_018251115.1 Codatractus alcaeus | reverse complement strand
AATAATCTATAAGTCGGAGTATGCATGTACGGAAAATTTAATTCACAATAGAATATTACTACAAGTCTGTCGTGTGAATAGTGCCTTACTTACAGTAAACGCACAATAATTCGATCGCAACGATATCCTTCGCACTGAGTTATTGTGGCCAGTGCGTTGTTATTGTAATGATCAGGCTTCATTTTCTATATTGGACGAGATTTTAAGGGAGCATCATCTTATTTTTTTACTTAAAAACGCCATCATTGTAACAGAATAAAGATTAGACTAATTTTAAAATTGAAAATACTACAAAATTAAGGTTGTAAAGAGCGGATAATCTTGAAATAATTGAACAGTTTTTTTATCATAGATAAGTATAGTCAATCAAGCCACCTTGCAAATAAAAAATATCAATATAGGTTTAGTTACAATGTAGCAAGACACATAAATATAAATTAGACTTATAACACACTTATAAACAAACGTCGGAGGTTAATTAAATAACTTTATATTACGTTCAGTAATGTTAATACAATTATTAATATTTACTATTGAAGATTGAACAATAAACAATTAAAAATGCAGGGTATGAACAAGGTGACATGGACAATATTCTCAATAATACCGAGAATAAATTTCGATCCTGTCATCTTGTGTGACGCGATGCGTGTTTGTTTTTAATTCATTTTGTCTTAACCCGCTTAAAGAAATGTAATTCCAGCTTATACTGCATACTATTTGCTACTCGATTGTAAACTAGTAAAAAATAAAGAAAAATAAAATGAACATCTTACAAAACTTATTAATTATCTCATAGTCGGTACTTCATTAATGCAAGAAATCTTACGTTCCTTTGATGTTTCACCCAGACACTGCTAACACATTTGTAGGATTTTTTTAACCTTATTCAAGTAGCTATTGTCTCGTATGAGATTATCGTAAAGATGCAATGAGTGCACACACCTGCAACGTTATACGTAAGATTTATACTTGTATATTAATTAGTTTAGGTATATGTCTGTGACTAGACTGGACGCAAGGAATCCGTTTGATAGGATTGGCGTTGATGCATAGTTGCTTTTTGAACTACTTATGTCGCTTTTAGAAACATTTCCCAGCTACATTCTTACATATTTTTCTCTATGTTATGGTGGTACTCACGTACATCCAAGCTTTGAACATTAAAATTTAACATCATTCAACCCCATGTAGAGATGCGTTTTGATCCATAAACTGGGAGGCTGTCTATTCTAAGTAAGCGTTTAAGCCAAATGCAAAAAGTCATCATACGATTACCTATGATAACATAGGGGACTAAGTCTTGATTATCGCTAACCGTACTTTAGAGTGTTTAAGGAGTAATTTGTAACTTTAGATAAAACGTTAGTCCTTGCCTGAGGGCTACGGGTCTTAAAACTGGTAACCGGATAGCCATCCCATCACTTATTTGTGAGAACAGACTCGCGTTCAAATCGGATAAAAAGGAATATCTTTCTTGTTTTCTAAATTATGGGAAGTATATAAATATGTATACAATGGGAAGAATGTTGTTGCGTATTCTCAGAGACTATTTGCGTAAAGAGCAAATACATATATTTCCATTAATTTATACTCGCGCTATAAACCTTAATAAGTAACAAAAGGACTAGATTAAAACACAAATATGTGCTCAAGAACTTAAGGTGACATTATACATCGGAATGGAGTTCCTTGAGTTTGGCAAAAACTAAGTGGCAGGGCTTCCGCATCCTTAATTAAAGTAATAAGACCAAGTGATTTGGGTTTAATTGAAGCATATGGTTTCCGTTCGAGCCGTGGATTGTCTATCTGCGCTAAGTATTCGTGTAATTATCAGTATCATGGCGAAAAAGTCATGACCAAGTGGCAGGTGGACGGTTTACTGCAAGACAACATACTGTAAGTGTATTTTTTGTGTAGCAATGAAACTTTCCACGCCGGTCGTTTCAGATATCCGATGAATTTAAATTTAATTCAATGTTAATTGAAGCATGCATATTTAGGTCAGTATTCGAGAAACGTTAACACGTATACATTTTGATATAAAGAGTAGGTCATACTTATTTTACGTGATAGTTATATCCATAGTTATATTTGTATATAGTGATATTAATAATGTGTCTTTGTATACGTAATTTAAATTTAAATTATACATAGTATTGATGTTATATCCATACATACATACATACCCACATAAATATATGCATGCATACATACATACAAACATACATACATTAAAGTGAATAGAAAATTTTGTTGTATTTTCCAGTTGCTGTGAGCAGTGATAGCCTAGTGGTTGGAATTCGGCCTCTCAATCGGGAGGTCCTGGGTTCAAACCTCAGGTACGCACCTCTGATTTTTCGAAATTATGTGCGTATTAAAAAATAATTATCACTTGCTTAGCGGTGAAGGTTAACATCGTACGGAAATCTACATGCCTAAGAGTTTTTAGAAAAGTTCTCAATGTTGCATAAGTCTAAATTGTGTAAGTCTACCAATCCGCACTTGGCCAGCGTGGTGGACTATGGCCTAAAATCCTTCTCACTCTGAGAGGAGACCCGTGTCCAGCAGTGGGACAAAAATGGTCGATGATGATTCCAGTTGCTGGCATAAGTTTAGGATCAGAAACATTAGTGGGTTTTACCTTGTAGTCTATATGTTGTATTATATTCTGTTATTTATTAACCAAAGCACGTGTCCGTGTTAAGTATCAGAAATCTTAAAGATAAAGATACTTGAACTTTTTGCTACTTCATCCGTCAACCCATCATTACGTAATGACGATGCTATCGCTCTTCTGTGCTATACAATCTCTTAAAAAGCGTATAAAATCTCCTTAGTAACCCTTATCTATTTATCTTGAGGCTTTATCTTTTGATAACTAGGAGAACATGGACTTTGTCATTAAAATAATGAGAAGGTTTAAAAAGGTAAAAGGTGGCTCGTGAGCTCCTTCGTGAGTACCAACAATGTTATTTATTGTAATAGTTTGTTTATAACTTTGAAGTATTTTATGAAATATTATCTCTTAACCAATTCCACATTTGTGATGGATGGATTTTTTGTTTTTAATACGAACCACAGATAGAGAATAATGTTTTTCGAGTTCACGTATGTATCTATGCTTATTTATTTTTCACAGTTTGTAGCACAAACAACTAAATTAACCAGACTATGTAATTTACGTACATTGCTATATATTTTTCAGGATATTATTTATGCACTGAGTATTGTCTTTATTTGTCTTTTTTGTTTCATAAATGTGCTAAATGGGTATACAGTGCACCTTAAATGAAATCTGTAGATGAAAAATAGAATAGAAATACCAGATATCAATCGTAGGTGCATTATACGTACATCTAAATGTGCAGAGATGTTTACATATAATAGATAATATATATTGAATTGTCTTTTCATCAAAGTAAATGGCATCAAGGTTTCCGAGTTCTTGAAACTAGAAGCGAGTGTTGAGGGTTTAAATACATGATTGGAGTGGGCCGAATCGTGAATGGCGCAGATAACGGCACAATGGGCAGGAGATGCGCCCGGCCGAGCGCCACCAAATTACATCAACCTTGAGTAATTTGGGATTAATTAATCGTTAGGTAGGTGAAGGTGATACCATAAAACAATAACCCTGTTAAAATAGATAAAATTCCAGCATTCTTGGACGCTTTAAACTAAATATTGGCAATAATCAAGGCGTTTATATCACTTAAAATCTTTCTATAATATGACAATCTTTAATGACATTAAGTAATATATCAATATTAAATATTCTATATTGCTTACTTTTATAGTACAGATAAGATACGCTTATATATTTCCATATAACACCTGTTCTGTTACTGTTTGACTTCAGAGTTAGCGAGTGTAAATTCTACTTAACAGCTCCGTAACAATATTGGCCTTTTGTTATTTTCTACTTAGGTACCGGATTTTGTTCTTTGTTAGTGTTTTTATTGCTTGTGTACGGCCAATCGCATGCTCTGGATTAGATATACCGCAGATAAGACTGTCAAGATAGTTCAGAGTTACCGATAGTTAAGGGTTCCGACGAAATATTATACACAGGGAATGTGCTCTCGTTGTTAATGGTTCGGACAACAGGTGGCAAACAAGGGTTGATTTAAAGGGGAGCTTTTACGCGCACTTGTTGCGCTATGCAATTTATGTAGCCTATTATATATAATAAAATTGGTGGCTTTATTTTCGAGTGAGCCAAGCTGTTGGTCGAAATTGTTTTTTTTAGGATAACTAATCTGTAGTCTGTCTTATATTTTATGGTCACTGGTGTCTATGGTCATAATAATATGGTGAATCAAAGTTTTTTGCTACACAATCAGATTCGAACTCAAAGAATACTACACCTTTAAGACACCTTTAAGTCTGGAACAAAGCATGCTATAAGGCATGTGAGTTCCACCTTTAAAACTGACTGCTTGATTTTACTTTTTGCATTATATGCCTTGGGGGAAGGATACAATAGGTAAGCATATCACTACAGGAAAATAATGATTATCTGTAGAGATAGTTCGATACATATAGTTACCTCTGACATGGCCACCTACCGGTTACAATGGCGACCCATAACAAAAGCTCGCGCCATTTTTACCGAGTCTATTGTTCGCCGTTTGAACTTGGAACGTCGCGTGACGTAGACGGCGCGTGCGACGATTCGCATTCAAATCGCCTTCTACAGCATTGTTGTTTCTTCAGCACGGCACGTTAAGAGCTCTTTATTGTTAAGCACATAGAACGTAAAGTCGATTATATCTCGCGCCATTTTGAGGTGATTATATTTTCTTAATCACTCTAAACTGTTTTTTTTTTCGAATTGTGTAGTTAGTTGGCCAAACTGTTGCGGACGAATTATGACTGAATAGGGGTAATCACATAATAACATAAAACAGAGATACTTATTTACATCTTAATTGTTGTAAATTGTTAATTATAACTAAGACTAGACAACACGCGAATAAGTGCAAATTAATGTAAAACTATTCTTAGTCACCCGTATCTTACTAGTGAGCTAGTTAAGTAAATTATTATTTCATGATTATAATACCTGACACACTCTTTGGAATTCAACACAAAAGTCACCAAGTCTACAGTCCAAGGTCAGTGTTTTTCCGATTGTGCGAGTTGCCTTTGTTCGGAATCTAATTGTTCCCGTCATAGTCTTCTGTCCCCCCTCAGGAGCTCCATAAGGAGCTCGCCTACAAAAACCCGGTGAAGCTGTCAAGGCTACTATGGCCAACAGCAACTACACAATTCGAAAAAAAAAAAAGAAAAATCTAAAAGGCTGAATGGGAGAACCCAAATGGGCTTGGTCTGTGATCAGCAATACTATAGTTCGCAGTTAAAAGTGATTTTTATAACGTTGAACCACTTCTCGATACTTTGATATTCTCTTCCGCAGAAACGTGAACGACCACAATTTATCACGAAATCTTACTATTGTTTTAATTGATGTAGTTTTTTTACCACAAATGTTAATTTTTATTCGAAGTAAACTGATTTTGGTATGGCCAACAAGTCTGGGCTATAGGTAATAATTACAATACGGAGGTACAACATTTTTAACACTTTAAGTTGTGTGAAATGCAATTTATTAAATTCATTTCGGAACATGTATAATTTTTGTTTAAAACACCCCCGCTGTCACTGAACCATGCAGGAGGGTTCGGCCATAATGCGGTAAAAATGTTATTTTCAAACGGTCCTCGACTCACTGGCGCGGAAAATGACGCGAACAAAAGCTTTGCATAAGCATATAAAGTGCTTTTGGTAGTTACTCTAACAAAGAACTTTAGTGCTGTTACGTGTTTAATTAAAACAGTTTAAAGTAACTACGTTTTCAGTTGAATTTAAACTATCTACATTATCTACATACATAGACCAGTGTTGATAAGAATATTTCCGTGTTATGTTCCTAACAAAACTTGGCTGGTTTTGTCCCTTTCGTAACACATAGGACAATAGCGGTAGACATATTAATCTTGCGTTGATCTGTGGCGCTGATCACGAATGTAGGCGAGAGACCTTTGCTCAATGACAGAGGCGGCGCGGGCGCATCATCTCATTGAGCGCGCACCGGATGGGCCAATCAGCAGCGTGAATGGACGCCCTCGCGCATGCGCACTGATGCTGCTCGGTGCGTTATTAGCTCCCGTACTAGATGTTAGCTTCTTTGTTATATCCGTAAATTGTTACGACTTTTTATGGCCCTCGGAATGCGTGGTGAGTCGTAAATACTTCGAGTTACACCGTTGACAGGACTATTGTTTGCCTGCGAGTATTCAAGTTTGTTTAGTATGTTTCGGTTTGTAGAGGATGTAAAAACAATCTTAGATTTTTTGGATAGAGCGTCACTATTAGCTTTATGCTCATATCTCTGTAAGGCTTTCCAGGAGAGACTACAGGACTGAAGGGGAAACAGAAACGACAGAAGTAGAAGAAATAGAGTGAGAATAATTTAATCTCGGTTTGTGTTAAGTTCAGATGAAACCCGATATCGGATTCAAAAGATTTGACAGCAGAAGCAAAGGCGTAATAGGCTCATAAACCGTAGTTAGCTGTATACAAACATTGTTAAGCTATCTCAAGTTATGACGCTACAAGGTCTTCACTTTCAAGATCAGCAGAGCATGCGCGAAGAGTAAATCATAATTGCGGTAATGATGCCCGTGGTTGCACAACCGTTGCCCTAAGCTGAGTAAGGTTGGCTTCGCTGGACACGCGATGTTTCAAAACAGTTGGTCAAAGCAGTAAATTTGCTTTATGAGACAGGTTCACATAGTACAGTCGATTGGAAGGCTAATATCTGCTTAATGTAGGTAAAAAAAATGTGGTTGAATGCAAAATGTTTTCAAAATATGTATGCAAGCTACTCTAAAAGCAGAGAGATATTTTTATATCTGTTAATATTTTGCTCAATAGATCAACACGTACTAAGTATTATTCAAGCAAATCTGATATATGTCATGTAATTTATAGGAGGTAAATATGATGCAGGTTAATTGTTGGAAACATTTTGGAACTGCATGTTTTTTTTTAATTCTTGGTTTTCCAGCCCTGGGTTCATTCGTTAAAGTTAAAACATTAATAAGTAAAAAATCTGCATCAATGGCAGAAGACTTTGTTACCCGGGTTGCTCGAAAATTCACAATTATTGTTCCACGTAGGAATTCTTTGTTATATTCATAGGTCATTCACCAGGGACACAGAAAGACTAAAGCGTAAATAAATAGAAGTAAAACCTGTACCTATGTAAATTAATTGGTTCGATCAGAGTATTGCACTAACATCTTTTTCAAGACCTCACATTTCGCTATCGTTATAACGTATTTCGCAATTATCAAGTGAAGTGTGTTCAACAACACGCGGTGTCTCTGAACGTTGATACGCATCAGAGGCGTGCGTTTCCATATTTTTCTTGCGGTCACGGAGCGTTCACATTCAGGACAAGTGCAGGCGAAACCGAGAGCATTGCGTCACCGAGGATGATACATCGTTTTACACAACCGACAATAGACCTGGCTGTTGCGAATTCGAAGCGAATTCACCCAAGGCTTAGGCGTCGTTCTAATAGATTGCGACTACGCGATCGTCGTTTGCTACTAGTCGAAGTTGCTGTTGGCCATAGTGGCCTTGCGGCTTCACCTAGTTTTTTGGAGCGAGCTCCTTAAGGGGCTCAAGTCTAGGGTTGTCGCTCCTGATACTTGTTTTTCATATAACTGCAACATCTATTAAAGGGTAAGACAGGTACAAATCTGAGGGTTCTAATTTAGTCTTAAGACCTGATTGGAGTCAAAGATATTCTTGAGCGGTAAAGACCTCTTAACATCACACAGATTGTGTTCCAAGTTTGCTACTTTCAATACATAAACAAACAAGATCGCTACATTTGACAACTTGCGATTATCGCGTAATCGTTTCTATTGTAACGATTCTTAAGGCCGTGGATGATTGACAGCGGAAGACTCCCTTGCACGTTTGGACATCATCCTATTACTTGTAAAATGATATAGTATTGTCATAACTGTCATATGTTGAAATTTTTAGTGTAGTTGCGAATGCGTACACAGTTTATATGACGTCCAGGAATTATTACTTTATATTTTCGTGGTAGAGCTCGTGACTGTTTGTATCTTATAGGAGCAATGTAGAGATGTAGTCGATGAGATGATGTATTCGAGTTTGGATGTATAAATGTAATAATATTCTTATGTAAGGGATTAGAACTAAAGAATTTTATGGAGTATCTGATCAAATACATATACGAAATTTATCCTAGTCAGATTTAATAATAGGCAACCGTAGGCTTCACTTGGCACTCATCATATGTGTAACATAGTTACAACACATACATATATAGTTACATACAATTTGAATAACAGCTTGCATTACATACAAAGAAATACATTCTTTCCGAATATGGCTGCAGATAATTTTTGTATGCTACAATTTTAATTGAAAGTTTCATTAAAATGTAAAAAAAAAATCATTCTACGTCTTTTCCTAATACGATAACAAATGACAGTTGTGAAGAGATGTTACGATTTTATTAAATGTAGTTATAATAAATAAAAACTTTATGAAATACCAAAATGCTTGTAAATACTACATCAAAAGTCCTTAAAGGTGTATGAAGTCTTGGTAGTCTTGGTAGGCAAATTGGTATCTGCACTCGTCCAGCCGTAGGATTATTAATATTGTTGTATATAATTAAGAGTGTTATTAAAGCAGCTGATGATGCAGTGGAAGAACATAGACGGTATTGTATCTTACCTTTTGGCTTATTGAAAGCTTTCATCATGACTTTGATTCCCATGCCTGCAATGGCCGCCGACGCCAGTATGCACTGCTGCCGGCTTGAGGTCGTAACTTGTCCCCGTCAGTTCACCAAAAAGTCCAATCACTAATTTCACCTCTTTTGCACCGGTTATTATATTTACAAGGTCCTTGTTACAATATTGAGTCTATACTATACACATAAAACTAAGTTTTAACTATATCATAAATATCACACAATTTATTTTTGTACAGCGTCGCTTTCAGTCTAAACACTCTTCGCTGTTTTTCATTTTGTACGAACTTTTGGTCACGTGACGGTCGAGAAATTTGTTTCTATTGAACTATTGTTCATGGCTTGTCAATTGTCTAGAAGAGAAGTAGTTATGTTACAAACGTTGATAAATTTTGCACTTGACTCCGCCTTAACCTAGTCGCGATATCTATGTAACAATGCGCGCTCGATATGTGGTCGTTTGAAAAACCGGTATCCGAAGTAAACGAAAGAGGTGCACTAAAAAGTGTAATTAAGAGATAAGGGTGTGCAGTTACAAGGTAACGCTCTCTATTACGCTATCAACGTAACGGCGTCGAACTGACAGTATTCAAATTGCTGTGCACATTCCCACAGGTGCGTCGAGCGATCCGACACACTCGTTTCCGGTACGCGCCCCGGTACCCCACTTACGCCACCACCCTCTTTAACCCCCGCTGCGAAGGGATGTTCCCACACAAACCGCTAGCCCGTGACGGGTTTGCTAACTTGCCTTAGGTCAGAGGGCACTTTCAGTTTCTACATTGTCTATAAAATTGTGAGAACAATCATTCTGTCATTTTTGTAGTAACTGAATACGCTAATAAATTAGTTTAAGTATGATTGTTTTGTTTTGGCACCATGAAAGTCTGCAATATTTTTTTTTAGATAACAAAGAGTCATTTAGTCGTGTATTTATCAATATCTATATTTGTGAATTTTTTCGTTTTATTGATACAATAACTATTCAACAACTATCAAATTCACTATCTGAAAGAGATCGAAATTACACTGTCTGTCTGTATAAGTATAACTTAGGTTTCTTGTATATTATTTTTGTTATATGACATCAATGAGGAGTTGAAGCACTGCATTTATATGTACACTACATATGTGCATCCCTCAACTAACACAGAAGCAATTAGACACAAAAGTACAGTATTGGATTCATCGCAATCAACATAGAGTTCTAGCGTAGCTTTATTTCTTACTAACTCTAACAGCAATTAAACGCGCTCTACTATTTAATACAAAAGCAAGGTGTTGCACATCGCATGGCTTAGAACGACATGCAACAAGTAATGGGCGGCTGTTACATGGTTGTGCGTGACTACTTGTACGCATAATTACAAAGCGGTTTGTTTTAAGCCCTACATATAACTTGATAACCGTGTCTCTACCTTGTACACTGCTCACCTAA
>DWOQ01000834.1:0-10253 GCA_018251115.1 Codatractus alcaeus | reverse complement strand
ATGATTCAAACTCTGAGTGTCGCGGTAATAGTATGGTTTAGTAAATTACAACAAATGTGCAAGCACATGTACTGTCAGTAAGTACTCTCTGTAGCAACAGCGTAATGATGTGTTAAGAGTATTTAAACTTGACGTAGTCGTTTGTTTATTCTGTAATGTACGCCTCTATTGACAGTTGAAAGGTTTGCGTGTGTTCTTACGATCGCAGCGTTCAATTGGCAGGTTAGCGTATTAAAAAATCGTCCCGACAGTTTTGTTTACACATTTAATGGAAAAAAGAACCAGAGAAGCGTTTTGTTTACATAACAATCAGAAATGTAATAGCCTGCGTCCTAACATTGACAAGTTGTATCTGATAAACATTTTTTTACAGTCGCGTAGAAAAGTCCAATCCATTTCTAAATATAATTAAATCCGTGTTAGAGAAAGGATAGCATGAAACATACCTGAAATGTAATATTAACTTAAGCACGATGTTCGTAAGTAAACACATTTTCACATAATGTCGTCGAATGTACTTTACGCTGGACTGAATATGATTATTTACTTTTGCGCTGGCTCGGCGTCTTATAAGTAATATTTCTACATTGTACTTGTAATGCGCCTTTTAAAATATAAGCACGTTCTGACAGCTTACCTGCATTATTGTTTGCTGTTTGCTCGCTTTATGGGCACCGAGATATATTAAAGATGAATGAATAAATCCATTAATTCTATACCTGATTTGGCATTTAACTAACAACGTAAGGCAATATAATGATTAATGATGAATAACAGCGATCGGCACATTGGTATATTTAAGAGTAATTTAAATAAATTGATCTATCAAAATTTTGTCACAGTTTTCCGATTGATGTCACGAGTATACTATTTTTAATAATAACCTAAAATACACTTACATGTTGTAATGTTCCACCGAAGATGTTAGAGTAACTCAAGCATTTATAACTGACTTTAAAAGGGAATTTAGGTCTTTAGGTCTTTTAGACATTGTCTGTAAATATATTCCGTCAGATGGGTAGCATGTAAGTTTCATACGTTTAAAAACAAGTACTTTCTCCACAATCTGTTTGCAGGAGGTCGCATCATCTGCAGCACAAGGTCAGTTACTAAAAAGCTGGTTGGTTATGACACCGAAGCACGAGTGCATTCTAGTTTGAAGGATTCGGTAAGGTAACTAGAGACGAGCGTATGAGGTTATCCTGACACGGAAGTGTGAGGCGATTAAATTTCCTCAGGCAACGGGTCTGTGACCGACTTTAGGTGAAGCTTTCGTCTTAATTAGGGTTTGTTTTATCGAAAGACTGTTAATTAGTTAGTGTCAGTTTAATCATATCATGACAGATGTCTTGGATGCTTATTTTGTGGTTTTATTACAATAAAAGTTGATGTGTTTACAAATACATTAGTAGTTATACCTAATACTTAGTTTAGTACTACATCGATTTGTCCATATATATAAATATGTGTAGTATATAGTATTATTATATTATATTATTTCACTTATATAATTTTCCCTCGAAAATGTAAAAAATAATTGTTCATATAAACTTTGTTTACTTTATCCTAACACGTCGCCAAAAGTAGTAATATCAAATAGTTTTCTCCAATCTGTGTTTCATGATTTATCAAAATTTAAAAAACTATAATTTATATATTTTCTTTACATAGCCCAGAGGCAAATAATTTATTGCACGGACATAATCGTCATTCACACGGCAACGGTTATATGTAAAGGTCATAGTTATAAGGTGTTTTACCTACAAGGATCAGAGTGCGTGACGCGTCGTCGTCACGACACTCACGATACCGATAACGCGTTCGCTGCGACACGACATTTGCATTCTACAATGTAGTATAGATGGCGCTGCGATAGTGTTAATAACATTTTTCGTATAATTCAGATAATAATCATAGTGTTGGATTTCTTTTACAAAATAATGATCTTATTGCTAAAATGTGTTCTGAATGAGCTGTAGTATCATTTTCAACGGATGTAATAAAGGTCATATACTTAAAAAGGTGTATGCATACGGGTAAAAGTACGTGTAGCATCGTCAATGATTCTACGTTATACATGATCTTATTTGTTAGGAAAGTAGTCTTTCTTCTTAAATTGACTCATGGTTCATTATTTTTTAACGTCACCTACAACATTACATTTAGAACACATCATTGAAATTAATGACAAAGTTACTTGAGTTAGGGAAATATTTGTTAGTTTCGTTATTGCCTGTAGAAAAGAAATAACAACGGAACCGTTGATTAAACAGTTATACGGAAAGGTCATAGTCACAAGAAAGCAATATAAAAGTGCGTGACATGTCGTCGTCACGACACCGGGAACTCGTGAAGCTTGCGACACCCCGATAACATATTTACAAACTACATATTAGGTATCTACGTCCATATAATTAAATAACCGTTTTAGGATCTCGCACTTAAATAGTACCAGCGAGGCTTTGCTCCTTAGTCTCTGGTTTCCTATTCGTCTGTCGCAAGACAGAATCTTATGAAGAGTAATAGGCTCTAATAACAATAGTGCAAAACTCAGTGATGTTCTGAAGAGTGTGATAATGGAGATACAGATGGAGATACGAGTCATTACAACCGATGCTAGTGATTGTAATTTAGTTAGGAGAAGCAACGCATCTGTGGCCCACCTACTTTTTTTAAATTAGGAGTTCAATTTTATCTGAGGTTGATTTCAGGTGTTTATTAGCGACAGTGGTCACTTACCATCAGGTGGACTGTACGCTCGTTTGCTAGTTCTGTTTCATAAAAAAATACTCACTAAGACCCAGAATGGGTATAGACTATATATAGATTTTATAGATATAGAAATCTTGATTCCTCAGTTAAACGGCAAGCTAACGTTTGGCGTTATTTATGTTATAATATTGCATATTATTAGTATTTAAATGCGGCACGACTTCTGATTTTTTACAATATCGAGAATCATAAACCGTATTTTGGTTTTGAGGTTGTATCATTAGTTAAGAGAGGTCCATCTGTCTTTGATTGTTTACAAAATAGATTAAGTAAATAAAATAGCTATAAATAATAAATTTATGTTATAAGTTTAACTTATAGAATATACGTAGATGTTGACATAAAATGTCACATGATCGTTAAGATGACTATTAAAAATATTTATACTTGTATAGACATGAACTTTTTCTTTTTTGTTTGAAAAGGTTACTAATATCCGATTGTTTTTAAATTTGCACTGTTATCGCAAATCAATATAGGTACATTAGAGTTTAATATTACGTTAACATATTATAAAGAAATAAAATGAATAACTCCTATTTAAAAAGATAAATACTTGTATGGAATTTTCCAAAATATCAGTTCCGTTCATTACAAATTTAGCAAACTCACTGTTGGATATCGAACTGGGAAATCTTTCCAGTGTGTGCGTACGCTGTCTACATTAGAGGCACATGGGTCCAAAGCCCCGAGCCATGAATATAAATACTGACATGTTTGTGTATATTTTAGTAAATAGATTCAATTGTCAGTTGTATTACGACTATATTAGCGAAGGCCGAATTCCCACTTGTTAATATCGGGACTCGGGACCGACTCCACACACTCAATACCTATTCAACATTACTTTTGCAACGTTCACATTCAGCCGAGCGTATAAGTATGTTAATGTAGCTAAAGCTGACCCATAAAATATAAAAAAGTTAGTCGCCATTTCGTTTAATCCACGTGATCGACTCAGTTAAATTATCGATTGAAGAGAGCTATTCTAAACTGGCGGTAACGATATGGCCAATACAAATGAATAAATGAAAATCAACTCACACAAATATGAAACCGCGATTGTTCCTCATGCGTTCCGTACATCGCGAACAAATTAAATGAAAAGGCGTCGAGTAATCGATCGCGACGAACACAATTTAAGCGTGCGCGAAAACGCAATCGGGCGCGACGCTGCAATTTGAGATTCATGTTCCATCTTAAATTATCGACAAGTTTAATAACAAGCGTAAAAGCAATAGCCGTAATCGCTGCAAATTAATTACTGTACTAGCTCCTAGCACGGAGAGAAACAATGAAGGAAACGAGGTTCGGTGAAGCGCAACCAAACTCGGGTGACCAAACGAGGTGGAGGTAATACGGATTAAGCCTTTTATTTTAATACGGATTGCCATGCCTGCCGTGCATTATCCTTATTTTTTGCATGAATACAAATACTTTTGGGATAAAGCGTAAAAATTAACCCTTTGCATAAAGTACTTTTGCGTTTAAGCTTATCAAAGTCTGATCAGCCGTTTCTAGATATATTTACGTGGCCATTTTAAGATATTAAAGATAAGAAACACAGACATACTAAACACAGACATACTCATTTAATGAGGCAGCATTCTAAGCTGGCTCTTGTGATATTTCCTATTGATCACTCATCCTCATGTACTATGATCAATATAGTCCATATATGGTAACGAACGAATAATTCATTTAATAGTCTAGAAGTTTTTGTTACTTCTACAAAACAAAAACCCTTTAGTATCATTATCTGTGATTAGTTCTGATCAATTAATAGTTTTTAATTATAAGAATCAAATAAGATAAGGGGTGAGAGAGACAGAGAGTCTCTGTGATTGAATTGGCGCTGAAAACGTACCATATTTTATGTATACCTTATAGTAACATTGCAGTTGTTGCGAATTGCTTAATACAGTTTTGTTTACAGTAATAACATTTAAAGCTAACTCATTGTATTTATGGCTAGTATAAGTGACACACGTGTGTGGTGTAGGTCTGTTATATCACTTATTCTGGTCATAGAGATATAGTGATTAAATCCAGAAGATAGGCAGCAACGTCTTCCTAAGAAGTTATTCATTACTATTAAGAAATTACAGGATAATTGGGCTTTCTATGAGCAACAGTAGAACTTTAAGGTGATAAAAGGATGGTAGGACAGATGCAAAACTATTTAAACCTAGAAAGCAGGACTCGTTTTTATTGCAAAAAACAATATAAAAATATACATTAAAAACACTGTGAAGTTGTGCAACTCTTTGTGTCATCATGTAAAAGAGGAGAGGAAAAACACTTGGTAACATAAACCTCGCCCCTGCGAAGTGGGTTAAAATGTGTACGCGGAGGTGCGGATTTTGGCTTATAAATAACATTTAGCCGGTGGGTCCACGCTCGAATTATGAGGTCGGAGGACTCAATTAAACTGTGCTACCGGACCCGGCTTTTATTGTGGACTCGCCGTGACCTCCCACCGGATTTCCAGATAAATGGACCCACTTAACGTTCGCGCAATATTCCGCCGAATAATGGTAATGATTCGACCGCAGTGGGGCGTGACGTCGCCATATGTAAATGGTCATTGTGGTGCCGTACGTTTGTTTGTTACATTTACTCGCGTCTATTAATATTAATTTAAATGGAAACAAGGATGTTTCGGAAACAATACGTTTCTAAAAATAAGATTAGTAGTTGTTTCTCAGGGTTTTGATTTATACGGAGTTAGATAATATTCGCACCAAACGATTTAGGTCATATCTTAATACTATACCTGCGAGCGGTGCGAGGGAACTATATATATCTCTATTTTTATGAGTTCCAACTCTAAAGACTGTCAATAGGATCCTATTACTAATCTTCTGTCTATCCGTCCAAGAAACTCTAACTGATGGGATTTTTAAAATTTTCAATAAGTTAAGGTGCTGTCTATGAACGATATATAAAACAAATGACACCCTACAAACAAAAGTATAATGGAAATAAAAATAATATCGGTTAGCCCTAAGAATCTACGCCATCTATTTAGTAATTGGGGCAATATGCTGGTACCTATATGAAGTTTGATGAAATATTTTGTTACGATATTGTTACTTATTTTTGTATGTTGCTACAAACGTGTTGTTATTCAATGTTTGTGCTAAAACGTCTTGTTATTCAGCGTTTTTGCTTCATACGTGTTTTTACCCGGTTTTTTTGCTCGATCATGATAGTGGTACAGAACAATTCGTGTGTAACTCGTACTTGGTTGATTTTGACTTAGTTACTGTTATGCAATAGTCAAATATCATAGTTTTTATTAAGGCATTAATTAATCTCAATTTTATGTTCAGTTAGCTATGTTTGTTAGTAATTCAGTTAATATTTGTAAACATAATACATTATGTAAAGTAAAAAAGCTTATACGACTTACGTACACATCGATTAAAAATTGTATGTATTTTCATTCATATCAATATTTTTTTCTGGGATATATTCCTAATAAATTACATCTTGAGCTAAATGTACCTTGTTAAGTATATATGTAATTGGTCAACCAATTGGATATTGGCTGGAATTAGACAAGGTTGTCCAATAAGTAATATGTTAGCACATACAATTACAATACATAACACTAAATCGCAGGTTATTGTTTTGACCAATTGATTAACCTACATATTTATAGTTCAGTTAAATGCTGACGTATTTCTATAAGGTTATATTACATGTAACTGTTATTCACATTTACACTCGGTTTTAATCTTATTTCTCTTAGCATGAAATCCAACTACGTGTTTATGTCCATCTGATTTTTCATTCGAATTTATTTTTATGGATAATTAATTATTATAAAAAAAAAAATATTGCACTGCGTTGCCTGTCAGTATGTGATATTTACTAAAATACGCTGTTTTACTACACATATGTATATCTGTGCTCAAATAAACACAAATAACATTCACTTTTTGTTCTTTTTATTTATTATGTGTCCTCAAAAATATTGTTTTTATTTTTTTTATTATTGTTTTTATAACGATTATTATAATTTTTTTTTTATTTATTTATATAAGGATGGTCCTCACCACTTTCAAGTATTGAGGCAGTTAAAAAAATGTACACATACAAAATCGATAATAGTCTTAATCGATTTAATAAAAATCCATAGAAATGATCCATTTGGTTCTTAAACTAAACTAAGTAATTATACAAAATTTCAAAATGACACTACTTTATGACTAACTACTGTGAAACGACCTAATTATTAGGTATTATGTAAAACAGTTTAGTACGTTCCTAACACGAGCACGAACGCATCAATTACTCGAGCCACAATTGTATAAATTACAATCGATCTGTCATTGACGTCTGTATGAATTTATTGCGGACTGAAATTAATCATTTGTTGCGTAATCATTCAACTATTTACATGTTTAAACACATCAGACCATGATGGCCAAAATGTAATTAATTTTATGAGCAAAAATAGGATAAAACTGTCAATTAAATTAAATAAACTTAATGAAGGAAATAGCCCGAGCTCATAAAATTGGATGCATATATACTATAAAAGTGTAGCTATATTATGATGGCCTAGTAGTTTAAAGTTTGACCTCATGGAATCCAGGATTCGAACCCTAGATCTCACGACTGATCTAAATTATGTGCGTATTACAAATTAATTATCTCTTGTTTTAACAGTGAAGGTGACGTAAGATAATCTATATACCTGAGACGCATGTAAAAGAAGTTGTCAAAAAATGTGTAAAGTCTACCAATCCGCATCTTCCCAGCGTGGTAGACTATGATCTAGACCCTCTTCTCACTCTAACAAGCTCGTGCCCAGCAGTGCTATAGTAAAGATTGAAAATGATACTTAGAGCTTTCTGTCCTGTATTTAAACCTAAACTAATATCGTTGCATGTCCGCATAGAAGCAGTGTGTAAACATCTGAAGGATGTATGCTGACCATAAGAGGTGAAGCGTCCAAATCAGTTTTCAAAGGTGATAACGTGTGAGTGGTATCACGACTTAAAGGCCTCTCGAATCTTGAGACAGATTGTAAAGTGAATTGACCAGGACTTGAAATAATCACTATATATTTGGCAAACCGTTTGCTTTCCTATTCGATTACATTTTGATTGTAAAATAATTGACGTTTATTAGCTTACAAATAAATGTTGAACCGAATTTGTTTTCATGCTTTTAGATTTTTCACTTCGTCATGTAGATTAATAAAAATAAATTGAAAATACGTGAGTGTGTTAGTATATTATATGTAATATACCTAGATACATTTAAATTGTTATTGAGCGTATGAACGAACAGCGGCAGCTAGTAGTAAAGAGTTAAAAATATACGTATCTTTTTAACGTAAATGATAGAGGTATGTAAAAAAATGAGAACGTCTTTTCAAGTTCGTTGAAAATATACTAAATATTATATTATACTAAATTAACGTGTTAATTTACTTTTGTCTCTATACAGTAATTGTCAATTTTAACCATTCTTCTCCTTTGCAACGAGCTTGTCATAATCTGTAAAATAAACTATTAATTTGCAGCTACTGTTCCTGGCATTGTTTTTACAACATCGTATCAGTATCGTGAGCAATTCTTATTGTTGTGCCAATACAAATAAACAATAAATTTCTAACGTTACATACGAAAACAGTTCATATTTCCTCAATATTTCCTTTTTTGCCGCAACTGCGTTTCGGTCAATTCTGTATATTCTAAGGCAAACCCACTTCGCAAACTCCAACTGTCTCGATCAAAATAGTGTCGGTTTGCAATGATTAACACGAAAACTATAACTACAGTACCTTTTCACGTAGATACCGCTGTCGTTGTCGTGATTGGTATATCACTTATGACGGACCTACATGCGCGGCGTGTAAGTAGGTCCCGATCCCGGTTGTTAAGGAACTAAGGGAATGACGTCTTCTCATTTCCTTTCATCAAGTGGAAGGCGAAATATATCGCCATATCAAACAAGTAAAATAAACAAAACCATACATAAAAGTTTGTCTCGTACATTTACATACTCCATTAAATTCGTTTGCATGTAAATTATGCAAACAGAAAACAGAGCTACAAGAGCATGTGAAAATTTTCAGTAAGTGTCAACTTCATTTACAAAGCTGACGGCTCAATTATACCAGTATAATTTAATTTTCTATCGGCTATAAATAGAAGGACTTTTGCATGTGACTGTACTTTTTCCAGCAGCATATTGTGGAATCTAAGACTAAATTAATGTTTGTTGTTCTTAACTGAGCAAAGTTTCTGTTTGCATAACTTCTACCTAGAGAACCATATCAGAATGCTATTAACTATTAACTGCTTGCAGAGCTGAATGCTCAATTGAGTGCGTTCAATTAGACGTAAAATTGTTGCGGAATCGCACACATTTGTACCTAAACGATTTACTAAACGTTATTGTTGTGCGTTCCAACTTACTGTTCTTGTATTGATTGCGATATTCGATCAAATCTATATGATAAATTTGGTGGTTAGTTTACTCTGAATATATTATGCACATATAAAGACTGCGTCATACAAACCTTTTTTCATAATTTATAATATTTTTTATTAATGTCACAAAAAGTGAATAAAATGTAATTTGGGAAAGTGTATAAAACGTCTCTATTGCTCAAATAAGATATATTACAACTATATAATAAAAAGTATGATAATCATTTATGGAATTTCTTTTACCACTTCGTCTCTATAACGTAACACCAAGGTGTGGAAGTGGTGGTAGATTTTGTGGACGTTTAAGAAGAATTCTGTAAAAATCTACTTTGAATAAAAATATTTTGACTTTAAATTTGAGTTTGACAATTCCGCGCAGGTTACAGATTACAGAGATCCAGATGGACGCAGACAAAGTGCCCTTTTGTAATTACGTTTTTTATTACTTACGTTGCTCTAATATCAATGATTTAGTTTCGACACGTTTGTCCTTTGAGTTAGTTATCTAAGATCTAACTGGCCGAATGACCATTTGCTGCTTCTAAGTTGAGAACTTCTCAGAAAATAGATGCCTTGTATGACAATAATGAGTTAATAATAATGATGAAATTTTAACAATGCACACACGATCCATATTCAGTCAAATACTAACAAAATACACAAATTCTAATATTATATTCGGCGTCTAATAAAGCAAAACATTACCCTGATATGAATAGGTAGGCTATCCTGCCATTAAAGACATAATCCATGTAATTGTTATCATAGACCGAATTTAAAATCGAAATAAACATTATAAAAAGTAAAACGACAAAGGATGAAAACAATCAACTCCAATCACCTCACATTAGTGTCAATAAACGTAGATTAAAGAATTTTCAGATAAGCGTGACAGGTTTGTCACAATACTTGTCGACATTCATGTGGTAATGGCAAACTATATACAGCATTTAAAATTACTAAGCGATTAAATAAAGTAGTAAGTCCGTTACATTGCGTCCTTGCGTACGTGGATTCAATGGTCTT
>DWOQ01000833.1:0-10260 GCA_018251115.1 Codatractus alcaeus | reverse complement strand
ATTCAAAAATTATAAAGAGTAACAAAACTGTCACAAAAGAATTTCACTAGGACAGAACTACAAAAATGGAAAACTATTCGACAACAAAAATGGCAGAGTAACATTCTATATAATGATTCAAACAGATCAGTGCCTGGGAGATATCTGTTCCGTCCTTTACACTACTGATGACACATTCTTCTCTGTTCTATTTTATATATATAAAAAAGGTTTTAACGATAAATAATTTTATTCAAATAAATTAAGACACTTTTTTAAAAATCGTTTTAACGTTTTTATTATGCTCTTTATTTATTTTTTGTTTTAAACCATTGTAATACACTTAAAATTCCAAGAATCTACCTATACGGCTTATAAGATACTAGTTTGACAGACGGATGGATAACGGAGGAATAATAATACATATCCTTTTAAACTTTTTTGTACGGAACCCTAAAAAGGAGGCAATAATAAGACAACAATATAAAAAATAATATATTAAAGCTCATCAGATATTCGTTTATTTCCATCGGTGTTTAAATCTAGAGAGTGGCTCTTGATCACGCTGGCGTAGTAGTGCGCCGACGCACGAGGAGTGCGGGTTCGAGCCGGGTCCGCGAAGTCAACTTCGTAGAGACCGAATTTTACGCTGAAAAAATATAAGAATCGGCTAAGTGCGCGGAGACCACGAAAGGTTTCGTACCAGCATAAAATATTAAACACATCTATTCGATACTATCATCTTATTACCATAAAACGTTTATAAAGTAAAAACATTTATTAATTTTAAATCATGGTTAATCAAGAGTGGAATGCGCAAAGAATAAATAATTATATATAGCGTGATTATTTTTTAACAAATATTACTTTTTATTTCGTTTTTATTATTTGTCACAGCGGGCATATGCTTAAAAAAAAATTAAATGGTCAAAAATTTTATGACAAGATCAATTCTTCGATCTTGTCACTGAAAATTTCACGTGTCTTCCCATTAAAATTAACAAGACACAGCGCTGTGTCAGATAAACGAAGGAATGAAGGAAGGAAATTTATGAAAATAATTTTAATGTTATCTAAATAATTTTAAAATTATCTGAAGTTAAAAATTGGAAATTTATCTTTGGTTCGAATGACATGTGATGCGGAATATTGGTCAATTCTAATATAAACTTGATGACAGCTATGATTAAGCTGATCATTATATTATCAGCTTGGTGAAATGAAGGTGAGCCAAAGTTTTGAGGCGAAGTTTAACTTTGCGGAGTGATCTAACGGCAAATGTATAGCGGGGCATATATATGTATGTACATTATCTAAAAGAGCTGCAGACAGCGATGTACGTATACGGCCTCCAATCTTTTCCTATATTCACTACATAACTGTTACTTCACGTTTAGATGCTACTACATAGCACATACTTATCGTTTGGGGAAAAAAAACCTAAGTTCTGACTTATTATTCCTGTAATTTATACATACATTTTATGAAGTATAATATGAAGTACTAATCTGCACTTCAGAGTGTTGGGCACCAGCTTAGTTCTTATACTGGAAAGGGACTGGCAATGGAAAAATAAAGGATTGATGATGGTGATGATGAATACGTAAATAATTAAAAGAGTTTTGTATGTATTTAGGCCTCGGATCTGCAGCGTGAGACGCCGATATTTAAAACTGGGCTTTGCTTCGTACACTTTGTAAAATATATCCGCTGTATAAAATATATATACCTGTATCCTTCATTCCATTCAAAGTTGTCCATGAGGCTCCAAACTGTGTATCCCGTAATATTTAAACCATCTTCCTTTATAGCAACTAAAACCTGCGGCAAATGCAATATTAAAATTATATTTCGCTGGGCACTTAACGGAGTAACCCAAAGTGAACATTTTAAAAAGATCGTCACGTATATCGACTGGTTGGCAAGTCATATAGTAAATATGCCAAGATATTCCGGTTAACATTCTATAAGTATTTTAATGCTTGTGTGTTCTGATTGTAAGGGTGCGTTGTGTTCATAGGCAGTAATTTAATAGTCTTTGAATAGACTGGCTTTAATTATTATATTGTTTGAGACCACTTGATATCAGGTGAATTGCATTATCGTTTGTAACTTACGTTCATGATTTGTGCACATCAGTCATTCTACTGGTCTAATATGCAGTGCTCAGGATTTGATGTCTAGCGATACAGACATCTAAATAATTAATTTACTTTCTGTTCTTGGTGATTCGTGTGTTTTTCCTAGCATTCAGAGTATCTTAGTAAGTCTTTATCTATACGAAGTTAAACTTAATGATTACTTTTCTTCTACAAAAATACCTGTTCCAGGTGGTCTTCAATGTATTTTATTCTGTTCAGATCCTGCAGGTTCTGACCTAATGAAGAGTAGCCGTTCTCTGTGATCAAATATTCCAATTCACCGTAATTCTCCTTCAACCAAAGCAATTGTTTGCGCAGTCCTTCGGGGTGTATCTGAAAAATATGGCTTTTTAAGTATTTACAAAGGTCGTCATTATATGTGATATTCTAATGTGTTCTCTTATGATGTGTTGGTGCTCTGTTGTTTCTATCTATTATTCTAGAACTAAATTAAGCAAGTTATTTCATAATATGGTAAGCTTTCGTTCTACTCTGTTATTGTTAGTATACCCGTTTATATTAATCGTACCTTAATAATTGAAAAAACAAACGAACACAGAATTTCTGTCGTATTAATTCGACTGGGGCAGTACGATCATGAAAATATTTGTCGAGTCATGTTAGTTGTGATGTTTGATGTTAGTTGTGATGTTTTAGTGATGACACAGAACCGTTTATGAGTGTCAACTCGATTTTTTTATTTTATAATTTTTTTATTAAGGAAGCATACTATAATCTATGGCTAAAATCCTTAATCTGAAACGAGTGATCTAGCACTCTGGATTATATGGCAGATTTTGTTGACATTCAAAAAAAATTCTGTAAGAATCAACTTTGAATAAAATATTTGACTTTGACTTTGACTTTGACTTTGACTTTGACTTATAAACCATATGCTTAGAAGTAAATGAAAATGGTTTTATTTTTGGGTAGAATGTGGAAAGTGTTGTGGTTAGTCTTAAATTGTTATAAAACCTTAATTTTAATCATTGTATCTAAGGTGTTATGACATCGAAAAAGAATCGTGCTTAAAAATAATTGTATTTGTATGGTTAAGTATGAGTCCTTACGTTAAACCAATCAGACCCAGCCTGCTTCCACTCTGGTCGTTTTCCGATCACTGCTCCTAAGTCTGGCATTCCACTTAACGGCCAGGGTGGGATAAATTCTTCTTCTCTCGCTTTCCGGATTACGCCGCTAGTGTAGTGGTTGAGAGCGTAAAAATCGTAAGCACCTGTAGACATCATTTTTACATCAATATTTGTTTCTGAAAGGTTGTTGAACCCTTCGTTTGACTCCGGAGGCACCGCCACATCTATTTCTACTAATACCATAAGTGTGTTTCTTCAGGTGGAAGAAATCGTTAATTTCAACCGGGAGGTACCACCGCCACCCTCATAATCTTCGAAGAAGCATTTTTTTTGTGTTTCGGTTTTAAGGGGCGTGGTTGCCGGCTATACTTCAATACGAAGGGAACATCTTGGTCCTCAGGATTAACAACGTATCTGTTATCAAACTTACGTACGATTTAATTGCTCTTAAAGATCACTTATGTCCACGGGCGACATTTACCACTTACCATCAGATGGACTGCATGCTCGTTTGCTAACTTTATAGAATAAAAAAAATGTTAAGCGGTGCTGTTTGGTTTAAATGGCCACTTATATGAGGTATTAAACTTATTCTTGGATAGCATTGCTTATCTGGCTGACTTCTGGTAGGCTCTGCTATAGGGTTGATTACATATATCCATGAACAGTGACCAGATTTATTAAATGTTGGTTGATTTTTGATGCGATCTTTCACTTGTACAAAGACATTAAAGGTATGTGAAGTACTAGACTTCTACTAGTAGTACTAGACTAGACTTATAATACTAGTACTAGACTACTATAATAGGGTCTAAGGTTTGTATCCGATACACGAATCGTTTATTAAAAATAAAAAGTGCGATTCATAAATTAGTTATCAGTTGCTTAACAGTGAAGGAAAATATCGAGAGGAAATTAACTTGCCTAAGAGGTACGACATCTCAGGCGTATGTAAAGTCTACCAATCCGCGCTTGACCAGCGAGATTGTCTTAGACCTTTCTCTCCTTGAAAAGACGACCGCGCAGCAGGAATATAAGCGAAGCGATGATGTTGGTGATGATGATGACGATTTATTTGTCAAAAATACCTTTGACAAGTTCAATCTCTTCTGGGGTAAAAGCTGGCAGCTTTGACCGTGGATATCCTTCTTCTTTGCTCTTCTTTGCTATAAATTCTTCTATAGCGGGTGGCCAGCCGCCTTCTTTGGAATATATAGGATGAGAATGGAGTCCGACCTAAAGAAAATTATTGCAAAAAAGGTTACTTTTTTTAACTTAAAGAGACACAACCGTTTGTATTGTCGATCAAAGTTATCTTGTTTAACAAATGGTATCACCTTAATCCTCGGAAATAGCATCGTAATTAAATCGACTTCAAATAGGACACTAATCTTATTAACATTAAATATCAAGACGTTAATGAAAGATATTTCATCAATTCTTTAACAAGATTAAACAATAAAATTACCAATTGATAATTAATTAGATGATCTTCAAACGACAGATTTTCTTGAATCATCGCAAAGAACACTCCCGATCATTACACCCTTCGTAAAAATAAACTTATCAAAATTTCTTAAATCGGACGGTTCACTCGTTTGAGATTTACAATACCCCACACATACAAACAGACATATCGATTCACAGACACACACACATACACATCACAAACTTGTTACCCTATTTTTGAGTGAATTAAAAAAGAAGGGGAGAAAAACTTACAGCAAACTCTCGCGTGAGTTTCGCTAACTCTTCATCTTCTGGAGACTCAGGCTCAAACCAGATCAGCTGATTGGTAAAACTTACGCGACCTGATTATAAAACTTTCTTTTTGAATTCGAGATCACATAGCCTCGTGACTGGATTAAATCTCAACTGATTTACGATTTATAATTTAAGCAACGATGAGCGCAGTCTGTTGTTGGAAGACCGCAGAAATTGAAAGAATCTACTTTGAAAGAAATATCTTGATATAATTTAATTTACTGACAAAGGGGAAGTAAGAGAGGGGGGAATTACAATAAATGATTATATTGCCAATGCAAACTTCTGGTCTGAAGGAGCTCCAACTCCACATGCATCATTATTTTAAATTATTAATTTCTTGCGAAATGGTAGATTTTAGACGTTCAAAATGAATTCACTTTAAATCAAATATTTTAATTTTGTCTTGGACGAGCTTACAAAATACTTGAATGGTCTCTGAGGATATAAATAATAGATACCCTTGTGCTTCGGCTTGAACTCCTTATCATAAATTCTCCAAGCCTTAGCATGCGCGATTATCACATGCTTGTTGCATATGTAACTAGCAAATGGGTCCGTGATACCAGGGGCAAGGACACCTGAGTTATACGATAAGTCACACATGATTATCGGCTCATTGATCGTGAGCCAAGTTTTCACGCGATCCCCATACAAGGAGAATACCACCCTTGCATAATCAGCGAACCAGTCAGTCATCATAGGGTTCGTCCAACCCCCTGAAAAGAGTAATCAAACGTAAGATGAACGTAAGAGAAACGTTAAGAACATAGAAAATAACGAAATTCATGATCGATCATTGACTAATTTCCCTACTACTGGGCATGCCCACATTAAGAAGGATTAGACTGCGGAATAGTTGACATGCTTTTGAAAACATTTTATAGAACTCTCAGGAATGTAGGCTTCCTCACAATGTTGTTCTTCTCATTAGCAAGATACAATTATTGTAATACGAACACAAGTTCATAAACTTCCAACTCGATTATTCGATCCCGGACACTACCCGATAGACCAAAGGCGATCCCCAGGACCCATTTTACCAAAACGTTGTCGCTGTTGGTAGATGTTGTTAAATAAATATTATGTTATGTAAATTTATGTTCGTTTCATAATGAAACGTTTTTATGACCCTCCCCAGGATCATAAAATATGATCCAAACATGCTTCACATTTTCCCAAATTCCGGTTTAAAATTTTTCTTGCTGTATGAAGCTTTGTCTTGTTCTCCTTTGAATAGTATTAACAAGAGTACTGAGACAAATAAATTTATCACCTTACTGACGCCTACGATGTATTAAAATCTATTACCTAAGTTCTGCAGTCTTTGGGGCAATTCCCAGTGGTACATGGTGATGACAGGCTGAATTCCTTTCTCCAAGAGCCCATTGATCAAGTTACTGTAGTATTTTTTGCCATCCTCGCTAATTTTATCCGGGAACCCAGTTGGCAGCAAACGTGGCCAGGCTAAAGAAAACCTGGGGAAGTGGAATTTTTATTTTCAGAAAATCGCAAAACAAATGTTATTATTTGTACCCTCTGTTTCGTAGCCAAAAGTGACAACTCTGTCTTATAACATCAGTGCTATTGTCTTCTGGTTTGAAGAATGTGGTGATGGTGGTTCTTGCGAGATTATACTTTTTGGAGCTGGTCCATGGTCGTGACTCACCAGGTGTATTATACAAATACGCAACAATCAAGGGATTCATTGCATCAATTTTATAATAAATTATTTTAAAAATTTAAAATGCATACAGTTGTAGGACTGACGATGAAAAAGAACTAATGAATTTCTAATAACTGAACAGATTTTATAGCTAAAGAATAGCAGAGAACAGTCTGAAAAAAGCCACCTTTAAACAAAATTCCGTCTATTGCGGGTCATTCTGGTACACGTGATGACTAACACCATTTCTTGTACGGAATAATGTTTAATTTTAACGTTATTATATTTCGGTTGTATGTTATTATACTATACACTCTGTGAACATTTAAGTATTAAGTTCCATAAAACAGTTCTTAGATAGACAGACAGACGAACTAACTACTCCGGGTCCCGTTCGTACGCTTTGGGTATGGAACTCTACAAGTAATTTAATACTGTTTTTTCTACTAATGTCGACTGGGCCCACCTGTAAAAATGCAACCCAAGGTCAACAGCGATCTGAACGTCTTCTTTCCATCTGTTATAGGAGTCACACGCAACATCTCCATTGTCGTTATTCTTGATTCTTCCAGGAAAGTTATGGGCAAACACATCCCATATGCTTTCTGATTTATCTGGAAACAAAATTGACATAAAGTCGTTTAATATTTTTATGTAACAACGAGCATTCTTATTAAAGTTATTTTAACTACAATTATAGTTTTTAATGACATTGAAATAACGAACGAGGTCACCGCCTATGGATATCAGTAATCAACTTCAAGTAGGAGGTTCTACTTAAAATCGTTATCACTCGGGCGTAAGTTGAATAACCACATATATAATATATGTAACACCACGATGTTCAACATTGTTTTAACTGTATCGTATCGGACTGTAACTGAAACAACAAACAAATACAAGTTTTCGTATTTCGGGAAAGGGAGATCACCCACAAAGTGATCGTGCCTGGAGACTTGTAATGCAAGATGTTTAGAAAACTTCGATAACGTGATTCAGAATGCTTGTGGTGCCATCTCTTGTCGAGTTGCGGAAGGTTGAGACAAGATAAATCTGGGGTGGCAAAAGCATTAAAATATTTTTGTCATATCTATCAGACATTGACGCTGCCGGTAAATAAGTCGTTTTCTAACGTACCAGTTGCATTCCAACCACCTTCTATTTGATAGGACGATGTGCCGGCACCAAATTTGAATCCTGGAGGGAACTTTCGGCCAAAGGCCAAAAAGGCCGTCGCCAAAATGGCACTGAAACAAAGTCTTTGTTAATCAAATTTATTTTTTATTTTTAATTAATTAAAAAAGTGAAAAAGAACTTATAGCCCTCGTGATGATAAGATTGGAATCCTAACTGAGATAGACTTCAGTGCGTTGTCACCCTTACTAAGTTGCCTCGTCTCTCTACCTTTTAAACAAGTACACAGCAGCGCTTAACTAACCGAATCTCCGTTTGATCTCTATTAGATGTCTCACCGAGGTTCAAGACCACGGCGGTCTTAATATATCTGACTGACCAATGACCTGATCACCAATTCACATTTGAGCAGTATGTGGAATAGCTCCCCTCCCCCAGTTGAACTTCATGGGAGAAACACTAATAGTGCCTCCACATTTGGACCACGAATTCAGCTTTTATATTTAGCTAGCTGCAATTGGGACTTCGCATGCGTGAACTTTAAGAATGCCCTTAGACCCTATAAGTAGGCAAGGCCGAGCCGCAAAATATATCCTTAGCTCACGTTTTTTACCAAAAGCTATCTAAACAAATTTCTAGTTAATTTTTAGTCATTTTCCACTCCTGTTTGGTCGATAAGTATCGTTTTATACTAACGACATTTTTATCAGGAATAAATTAACATTAAAATTAAACTTTTGCCTATATTGTTCGTTGTAGTATTTGATAATGTCTGAAGTTAACATAAGACACATTCGAATTCTGTTACATTCAAAAACGCGTTAGTTAGTTATTTTACATTAACATTTAATAACACATTTATTTTAAAAGTAAAAGGATTATAAAATGTCACTTGAATGAGACAAAAGGGCAAAGCTGTTTGAATCATAAGGTTAAAAAGACCAGTTAAGTTAACAGAGCAGTTAGGTCAAACAGAAAAGTTGAAAAGTGAAATAAACACGTTTGTTGTATTATTATTTCATCATCATTATCATCAACCATTTTTTGTCCCTGCTGGACACAGGTCTCCTCTCTGAATGAGAAGGATTTGAGTCATAGTCCATCACACTGGCCAAGCGCGGATTGGTAGAATTCACGTACCTTTGAGATATATTTTTTAGATATAAGCGTGCAGGTTTCCTCACAATGTTTTCATTCACCGCTAAGCAAGTGATAATTAATTTTTCATAGGCACATAACTACGAAAAGTCAGAGGTGCCTGAGGTTTGAACCCAGGACCTCCCGTTTGAGAGACCGACATTTTAACCGCTATCATCGCTATTTACTATCTACCTCTGTATTATTCTTTGGTTGGATATTTATCATACCGACATGTTAGTTTACGTCATATAATAAAAAAGTAGAAAATGATGAAAAACAGCAGATAAGCTTTACAACAGCTCTTGAATTATTGCTAGGAACACTCGACACATATAACCACCATCTATTCGATATCTTAAAATAAATTCGTCCTTTTGGGAGCGGCATTCTATACTCAGATAAATATAAATCCCCTCTTTGCTTCAATAACGTATTATCTTGAAAAATACAATTTCTCAAGAGGCCGTTCCGAAACCTTTTTAACTTAAAGAATTGATTTCGCTGTTATTGGCATTGATTCGCTGTTATTAGCGTTAATTCGTTGTTAGTAGCGTAAATAATGTCGCGTTTTTTGAGACAATAAAATCAAATACGGCGATTTCAATTATCAAATTTAAAAAAAAATACTATATTTCGGACTTGTCACATTAACATTTTAAGTATTTAGTACATTAAACTTATAACACCCCAATATTCGAGTCGGAAGTTAAAATTGAAAGGCAAAGACCAATTGTTTAAAAGCAATTGTGTGTGTGTATAAATAAAGTTCGCAAGACGAAGGCTCTGATAATACCTATCGTAACTTATCGTTACTTCATTCGAACGAAACATGGGCAAATGTTTTTAAGCATTATTTATAGAAATAGAAGCATATGTACGATTATAAAATCTATAGTCTAAAGTCTATCTATAGTCTATAATCTATCTATAGTCTATATGTATAGTCTATAGTCTCTAGTCTATAGTCTATTCTACACCTATTTTAGAGCTGGTGGTACCACCACCAGATGGTAGAACTCATCTAGTTCGACCGGGGAGGTACTCGTACCACCGCCACCCTGATAATCCTCCGTGAAACAATTTTTGTGTTTCGGTTTGGAGAGGCGTGGTTGCCGGCTATACTTAAATACCAGGCGTACATCTCAGTCCTCAGGGTTAGCGACGAATCTGTGATCCAACCTAGGTAAAATTAAAATGTACTTAGGGATGATTTCTGATGTCCATGGGCGGCATGGACCATTTACCATCAGGTGGACTGCATGCTAGTTTGCAGTGGCGTAACTATACCGTTTGAGGCCCGTGGCAAATTCGCCGGATGGGGCCCTCCCTTCTTTCTCTCCTCCCC
>DWOQ01000832.1:0-10261 GCA_018251115.1 Codatractus alcaeus | reverse complement strand
CCTCAGGGGTAGCAACGCATCTGTGATCAAACTTAGGTATGATTTAATTGTACTTAAGGATGATTACTTATGTTCTTTGGCGGCATTTACCACTTACCATCAGGTGGAATGCATGCTCATTTTGCTACCTTTATACGATAAAAAAAAAGTAAAAAAAATCGATTTTCTTTATAATTGATTTGATTGTCCTTTGAGTATAAGAATCTACCTATAAGAAGGGCTGTTGTTCTCAGCTGCCAACACATAACAACTTTTTTCAAGACTTTGTTTAATACAGAGAATTTCTTCAATTTCTTTAAAGAAGGTACAGTTATTTTGTAATGTTTTTTGTGTTACAATAAATACTTATAATTATTCAAACATTTAAATAGTTAATTGCGTTGGCGTTAATCATGACATGAGGAAGGCTTCGTGTACTGTACTGTCAAATTAATATTTGATATTCAATGAGACAGATCTCAAACTGTTTTGATATATCAGAGACCCTTGTTCTACTACTGATTCATAGCGAGTGTAGAGTGTATAACATATTTGATATAGAAAAAAAATGATAGTAACATTTATGCATATAACCCAGTGATTTATTTTTTTACACTTCTTAATCTTGGTTTGGTTTCTTACCAGAGATGGATTCGTGTAAACAATACCTTAATTGTCAACGGTGTGAAATAAAAAGATGAAATATTGAAGACTTAATAAAACATAAGAGGAATAAATATAATACTTAATTATAATATTATTTTATTTCCATCTAAATAGTTTTTCGGACATCTTACATTAAATGAAATTGAAAAATTACTAAATAAAACCTGCCCCGCCGTATTTTTCCTACTTCATGCGAGAACTGTAAATATTATCCAGGTAAAAACTCACGTATGTGTTTGCCTAGCGATGTTTCATCTCAAAATGGTTATAAGGTTAGGTTATATACTAAATACAATAACGAGTTTTTCTTTTTTATTGAAAGATAAATAATAAAAAAAGGATTGAGGGGACACACTTTTATTTTATCTTATTGTAGATACATTCATGCAGTGAAGCCTCCCATGCAGTTGGGTGAATTCATTTGATTTACTTGCTTCATCCATGCTAATGAAACAGGTGCCTATCAGTACCTACTGATTTGCAAATGCACTGCGGATGGAACAAATCTTACACATCGAGGTCTCGACCACGCCATTAATGTGTTCCTATTTCAATATTCAAAAGCCAGTCATTCTACATGCCCAGTTTATTTAATTACATACTGAATTATTTATAAACACAACTGGAAATAAAGTTTGTAGGCTGTACGCGCTACTTCGTAAATATTAAACTTATAGATTGTATATCAACTTCTCTGTCGCATTTCCAGGTCAACATTAATTTAAATAAAATTATGTTTTCATGCTTGTAAAAGTCAATCGATTTAATTGCAATGTTTAATTCTGCATACTAATCTAGATATGATATAGATATAATCACTGTTATCGTAAACCCTTTCAAGTTATGTATTTCATCATCTGATGGGATAATTAAGCATATTTAGTTATAGAGCGTAACATTGTCCGTGTCAAATTTAGCTAATCTTACGACTAACAGAAAAGCAATAAGTCTCAGCAAGAATGATAATTGAAACAAAACTGAAACTGAATATTTTGTTACTCTGTTTAAACTAGAAATAGTTGTGGTTCATGACATGGTTTTCCCTATAAACCCTGTATTTCATGCTTGACTTTGTTACGTGTATCTCTCGAATGATATTAAAACTAAGTAAATAGCGAATGAAAAAAAATGGATTAGACACTTTACTTTTCATTAATACATTCTTCGTCATCACCTTGGACTCGACATGATCTTCCGTTAACAGAGTCCAAAAAACGGATATAACATAACACCTTTAGTATTATAAACCGGTGTTTACTAACTTTTACCCATAACTAACCGTAGTTTTCCGTCAACAGAATCGTGCGCAGGCGTGTCGTGCGGCGCGGGCCGCCGGTGCGTGGTACGCGGCGGGCGGGCACGCTGCGTGTGCGCTGCGGCGTGCCGGCGGGCGGGCCCCGTGTGCGGCAGCGACGGCAAGACGTACCGCTCGTTGTGCCGGCTTAGACGACGCGCGTGCCGCCGACCCGCCAAGCACCTGTCGCTTGACTACCCTGGACCTTGCCGAGGTAAGTTGGAGACGCATACTACGCAAGATATGAGCCACCGCTTGCCATGAACAAATTAGCCACAGCTTCAGGAGGATTATGGAAAAAACGAATCAATGTGCTCTCTGTTAGTACTTAAATTGCATTTACAGGTCTACACATTTAAGAAGCTTCTTTAAGGAGTCTCATAGTAGTGGTTGAGAAGATTTGAGCAGTCAGCAAGCTAATCGGACACTACCATACCTATTTTTCATGTTTCCTCCCCAACTACACCCATGCCAATGTTACCACATCTAAATAAGATATGAAGAGTATTTGTGGAATTTATTACTATAAGGATTACTTCCATAATTTGGACTTTTATGGATTCTAGCTTACAAAGCATTAGCTGAATTTTTTTTGATATTAAGATGAACCTCTCCTTATACGTACATCATAAACAATGTAATATAAGAACTATAACGGTTGTGCTCGTCTATCTCCACTACACTATAAGGCTCTATTAATCTAACAAGTTTCTAATCTAGTTCTAGTCCACAAAGTGCTACTTTACACGATAAAGCCATGACACGTCTAATGTCTTCTCATATAACCGTGCTCTCCAAAGCATGACTCTGATTGATTAATAAAACTGCGCCGTGGCAACCGCAACCGCACTAATCTCGTATCCATTGCACACGCAGCTGTTAGTGAGGGAAATAGATATGATGATATACTGTATCCTAATCTTTAAGGTGAATTGTTTTACGTTAGAAATTGAATACCGTTTTTTATTAAGTTGTGGTAGCATGTCTTTACAAGTAATGCTGTCTTTGGAATCGGTAATCTAGATGAGATGATGATTAGGTAAGATGATAGGACAGGGTTGGACTTTCTCGTGTCTCCCTTGTTTTTTTTATAGTAAAAAGTTAGACAACGACTGCATGAGTCCACCTGATGAATAATAGAATATAAATAATTTATATATTTAATTACTATAAAATCTTATATCCCATAAAGTGTCATTGATTTTTTTATTTGGATATATCATAGAATGTTCGTATAGACCGCAAAATTGAACTAAATGTTATTAAACCGTGAAATTATACTATTTATATGGTTTTAGTTCTTTTAACACAGTATTTTTATGACTGTTACAATTATTTGTCCAATCTACTTAACTTCTTGATTCTTGCAATTTAATTTGATATGTAGATAACACGCGCAATTTGGTTTTATTGTGACTTATTTGTCATTAATTACCGTTAACCTTTATCATTATTAACATTAACATGAGTAACCTACTAATACACTCAAATGTATTATAAATCATGGTTAAACATAAAATAATGTTACTATTATACGATGTTTTAGCATAAACGATATCCAGAGTCATAATTGGTATACGTGTAACATTAATAATTACTCGTATAATAATAAAATATATGTTAATGGCTGACGGCCGCTCGGCTAGTAACAAACGTATTTCTCTACCTTAATTACCTCCCTATTAATTAGTTTATGATGAGCCTTAATATGTTCCTCTCATACACTTAGATAAATTAGACATTTTAGTTTTTTTAAGTTGTTTCTCGTCGATTTATGTTCATTAAAAATTGCATCCAAAACATCGTTTCAATTCATACATTTACACATTCTGTATATTTATATATAATATTTATGTGTAGTAGTTAGACACACACTTTCCAAATATGAATTTAGTTTCATGGTACTCTTACCAGAGGTACTTACGAGAGGTTTAGAGGTTCTGTTTTTTTAATATTTCGCAACGATTACAAAAACCATGCAATAAATGGACACTAAAATATTTATTAAAATAATAATGGAAGTGAAGTGTAAGAATCCTAAAGGGGAAAAGAGTAATTTTATCATCATAAAATATAAATGTAAAACTTCGATGTTTTAAAGTACCCAAAAATATTTACTTTCCAGTTTGAATTAAATACGTTAGTGCTTTGAAAAGACATTTGTCCCTGCAGCTGAATAAACGCGCTGCATTTGGTAATGAAACCAATCACATTTTGTAAAATATTTTCAAAACCAGTCTCCATTATGATTTTAAAGATTATTGACGCTGTCATACTGATAATGTTAATGGCGCATGGCTTTCGTTCGAGCAAGTCACCGCAAGGCTATCAGGCTGCGCGGCCGCCGGGTCGGTCTCAATCTGCATTTTTTAATTATTTTCATAAATTCTAATGGAACTCTTGATAAGTTTTGGTATAGTTCTCATTTAAAGTCAAATTTCTTAAAATATCGGAAACTATATAATGCCAAGATCCCAAAACCGGTAAATTAAAACAAAATTTATTCACAATGGAAATTAACGTAATCGATATTACAAATTAAATACTTATACCATTAACAACTTTATCCCCAAGTATTTATTAAATTTGAACTCCCGTATGGGTTTTCTGACCCCAGAAGATATTTCCGGAGCCGATTTCGATTATGGAGAGAACGGGAACACGCCGGCTCGCCGCGCCGCCGCCGACCGACGTCTGCGCACAATAGCGTCATTTGCGTGGAAATACATGCGCATGCGCAACCCACTTCGAAACGCTCTACACGACCCGACTCCATTAATATCCGCTTTCAATATCGCCATAGTATTGTTTATTCGCCGGGAAAATTAATATCTGTCGGATCTTAAGCATTTAGAAGCCAGCGCTATATTTTATAGAGCACAGAATAAGCGGCGATCCAAAGATTTCTACCATTGACTATAATTATAATCTGTCTTCTTCGACAGGTATAGAGGCTCGATTTGTTCGTTGCTCCAGTACATTAATCCCCATCGTCGTGATGACCGGACACTCCCCTACTATCTCACTAGCAAATTGCCCGTCCATTCCTAGAAGGCCAACTACATCTCTATTGGCATCGGGAGACTATAATGGTTCATTCCGATGCACGATACGTCTGCCCGAATGCGTCGCCTCGGGTGCATGCATGTGAATGAAAGCTTCTGTACTCTAGCGTCGGTTCTCGAACCAATCTCGGTTGCACGCCGTAAATCTGTATCAGAAACGTGCATCGAGACAATGAAGCTCTTAATTCTAGATCGAAGAAATAGTGCGCTTTTTTACTCACAGGCTACTCTACAATGAATAGGTATTTCATTTAATTCTTACTGAATTGTATTAACGGTCCTTAATATTTATTGAATTTAGGAAAATAAAAGGTGCAATGTATGCAATGTATGACATAAATAAAATGTCAAGTTTCTCTGTGAATTCTAAATAAGTGAATTTAGACTTATGGGTGCCGTTCTGTTACGGAAAAGACTAAAACCCTTTTTAGGAAAGACGCGGGGAAAGCCACAGCTGACTTTTAAATATACTATTATATTTTCCTGTTAATATGAATATGGAATTAGTTGAACACTGATAGTATTGTAGAAATGGTGTAACTAAGCGCCAAATTGTCGATACTCGGCAAATTGTTATTTTCCTGAGCGTCTCCGTATGTACAAAGGCAACAATTTTCGTCTATGTAGATATAAATACATTGCAGACACTTTACCAGCACTACTCTACCAATTGATGACGCGCGTGGCGGAGCGGGCACACGGTTTGACACACGGTTTGAATTCGATCCCCGGCCAGCCAGACCTCTAAATAATGAATTTAGACTTCTGTTCTGGGTCTGGATGTTTGTGTGTGTGTGTGTGTGTGTGTGTGTATTCATAGCCATGGCGTCGATTCATTTGTCTACGAGTAGAGAAGCGTCAATTTCATTTACAAACTTTTTTTACTTCAATGCAGCAGCGTGATGAAGTACCCTCCAGATTAACTCGTTAATTATGGGACTTGTGCCCAGCAATGGGACATAACAAGAGTTTTGCCAGTCACCATTAGATTTTTTCTTTTTTACGACCAATGAATGAATAACAAAGTTGCATTTGAAGCGTAGTATCACTGTGTTTACCGCATAGCCGCGTAAACACAAAATATTTCGAAATAGTAATGAGTAAGCTGTTTATTCCATTATGTTATATGCATAAAAACAAATCGTTGACTTTAATTAATTGTGTTTACAATGTAACGCTGTTATTTTTATGGTTATTGATCTTATTTTTCCACTTGGCAAATGTTTTTAGATTTTATTACATTTTAAAGTATACAGTGCACCAGACGGTAAGTGGACACTGGAGTCAGCCACAAATAAAAACTGTATACGTAGTTGTTTAGCAATGACTACTGATTGAAGGATTACACGATACAGACATGAAATCAATACTTCAAACAGTAAATCCTATCTAAACTGCTTGATCCCGAAATGTTGAAGCAAATCTATTTCCAGAGTCATGTAATGCGCTTCGAATTGTGCCCTCAATAGCGTTGCACAGATCTCACAACAATGTATTTGCAACTGAATAGGCCTCTCACCTATTTCGCCAAGCAGAGCACACATTACCGTTCCGGTTTGAAGGGTGTGCCGTAGATAGGGCTGCCAACCCTTGAGTTTATTTCTAGACATGATAGGCGGATCATGATCATGACGCTATTAAAATTTCAAATTTCTAAATTTAGCTTCTGCAACCCTGTGAAATCTTACCTAGTCTAGTAAGTTGACAAAGATCTTAAAGGAAAAATAATTTTATTTAGCTCTGTGAGGGCACTTAAAATAATTTTATTTAGCTCTGTGGGGCTCTGTGGGTTTGTGGGGGGGTTAGCTATGAATTGCCACTACAGAATAGGAACAGGACTTCAACAGAAAAGATGCGTGGCCACGCTCTTCCTAAGTAAATAGTATATAGAAGGATAATAATGCAAGTGTATGCGGGACTAAATAAGATTATATTTCACCTTAGAGCAGCTCCATGAGGATTGGTGATATGAAATGTTATGGCATTTTGATTCTATTAAAAAAACTATAAAATAAAAAATATGAGTATTCTCATACAAATTCCATCACATTAATTATACTATCACGCTTTTTTGCCTTTAATTATCTTACATATCTAATAAATATATATCTTTTATCTAGTATTCTAAGAAGGAAAAACTATTCGTTTCGATCAAGATCTCCGAATCTGTAAACAAACTTTATTTTATCTTTTCGTTCTGCCTTCATGTAGAGAATGATTCGTGTTTTTTTTGGACATTCTTTTTGTTATTTTTTTTTCTGAGATTGAGACCTACGATTAAAGCCAGTTGCCAGCCCTACATAGAACCCTTCCCTAGTCCTCGAAGCAACGTACCGCAAACTAATTAAAATAAAAGAATTTTCTAGTGTAATTGCAGTTGTTCAACGAGATATTGAGCGAGAAACACCTTTGTTCTCTCTTTTTAAACGGATTGACATAACGTTCCATTAGTCGATACTCGTGATCGAGTTTTTTTCTATTTGTTAACAATAATGCTAACAATTACCTGTGTACGAATGACAAGTACGAACTAGAGGGTGTGACTAAATCGTCTCTACTTCAATACATCTGGCTATTTTTACTCACCTAGAACCGTTCAGATATATAATATATAATGTTTAAGTATAAATTAGGAATTTAAAAACCCTTGATGCAAAAGTGCGTATTGTCTATGGTACGTGGAAGATTTTTCAAGTTTGAAAAGCTAGATCGAGTGTCATCAACTGATTTTATTAGCTATTCTCCTAAATCAGTCAGGTATTTTAAATAGTACCTTGTTTAAAACGAGATTATTAATTAGCAAAATGGACACCAAACAAAAAATATATTTTATCTCTGCCGCACTGCCTACTTATCAAATTGTAATTGTCTCTTCGAGAAATGTAGTTTATTTTGAGACTAACCACAATGTCAGTCCGTTTATCCTGTAGTTCCCGGATTCAATACCCGGCCAAGTACATATTCAAAATATTAGTTTAAACTTGTTCTGGATTTAAAGGTTTTTTGCTATGCCATAGAAAATCATAAATTTAAAGCTGTGGATATGAAGTTTATCTAATTTATTTACATATTTATTTTCTATGAATAAGCTTAATTTTATATGAAATATTATATTTAACGAATACTTACCTCAATCTATATATCATCGTAACTTATACAAATTCATCAGTTTTCAGCAAGTTTAAAACTTACGGGTTTTTTTACAAGAATCAAGATGTACTTCATACTTCATATCCAATCCAGTCTATGAAAAGAAAGTACACACGTAACAAATGATGCTGTTTACAAAATACTATATCTTTTAGTTCTCTGATAAAGAAAAAGACTCACTATTGAAACCATGTAGTCATCCCACTTTATAACATCATTAAGTGTCTACATTCATGAATTCTACAGCAAAAAGCGACGAGATACTAGCATGCCCGGTTTCTAATGAGACATTCATGACTGTTGCTATTATTGCAATGCTTTTTGCGACTTCTTGCTTTTGTAAAATTCGTTACAAAACTCCAGTTTGCTGTATTCTTATATACCAATTTCACTGCTTACTTATTTTCGGTGTTTCCCAAATGATTGTTTGTAGCCTTTACAGAATTACTGTTTAATTGTAGTCATGGAATCGTAGTTATTCCAATTTACATATCGAAGTATAAAATTGGAGTTATTATATTATTAAAATTTAAAGTAATAATTAATTATTATAAAATGAACAATTAAAATAACAATTAATTATTATTACCTTAGCCTACAAAAAATCTTAAACATTTGTTACCATTTTTAAATGCAAAATGCCCTTAATCTATTCTACATATATACACGCTTAAAGTAATTGTATAGAGTCGCAGGATGTCGTGAAAAAGTGGAGAATGTTTGTAGGGACCATATTGTAACTCTCTGGAGGACACTCTAGAAAACAAAAAATTAAGATCAATGTTTAATGTTTGTTCCAAATCGATTTCACACCATTAAAACTAGTTGATACCGGCAACTTACTCCGTTTCTTATCCATAACAATATATTTTGTCTACAAAGGAGAAAAAAAAATAAACACTTCTTCACGAAAAAAACCCACATCGCTCATCTTTTCAGCATAAATATAAATGTAACTAAAACTGAATTAACATTTATTGCATATTGACATAATGTGAAAGATTTTTCGTCTTTATAAAATATGATATTCGACACACACCTTCCTTTATAAGTTTAACTTTTCTGTCTATGGCATCAGTGTTTCCAACAGGATGAATAGATTTTCATTTAATTTATTCGTTCTAAAAATGGTATTATGGTGTTCTTAACTATGACTTAGGAAAATCTGTCGACGTCTGAACATTATAAGCTCAATTCCATCGTCAGACGGAACTATTTTATACTTTTAATCTTACTAAATCATTATGTTCACATAGGCTAATAAAGTCCGATTGATCCCTCGGAGAACCGATCGTGTGGTTAACATAAGAATGGGCGCAATTACGAGAAACCGGCCGGCCGTAGCTTCCTCGAGCATCGGGACTCACCCACACATATGCACATGCGCGTACGCACTTAAATCAACTCAATGGAAATGTAAAGAGAAATATGAAGTGACATCGCGGCGACATATAACGCTATCGCGGTTAATGGTTTTATAACAGCTGTATATTATGTTGTATGCTAAAATGTTGTATATCCACTAAAATTATGTTATGCACTGATGTTGCCAGTACGTATTGAAACACGTTTTGTAATGTCGAACAGATTATCTGTGAAAACATTATCACAGGTCACCGACTATACCTGCCTAATTCCTCTAATTAAATTTACAGAAATAACAAATAATAAATACCTAAATACAGTATAGATTTCAATAATACATTCTCTATAAAGATCTTCGCGATAATTCATTGCGGATGAAACCGCAAAGTAACGCTATATAAAAAGGTACATATTTTTATATCTTATTAGTTATTACAACTATTATTATCCACTATAATATATAGTCGTATACTATATTTAACTGTCTGTTTATTCATTTTATATATTAGATATGTATTATGATTGCAAAAGAACGTAAGGTGACATCACTATTTAATAGTTAAATTTAGATTTATGAATAGATTCGTTGTTGATAATGTTTTCTCTGCCAAAACCGTAGGTGTCCATTAATGCTGGCGCCTACGGCATGACGTCCGCAGTTCATTTCCGGCTAAACATTTATGTTTTCAGTGGGAAATGTAATTTAGAGGTTTGTTTATACCGTCGTAAAGTATGATAATAA
>DWOQ01000831.1:0-10262 GCA_018251115.1 Codatractus alcaeus | reverse complement strand
TATTGAATATCGATTATAGTTTTATATACACGTGAATCGATTATAATTTTTAAATGAAAGTAAAAAGTGTTGCCATAAAGTCGGTTATTCATAAAGTATTCTAATATAGAGCGTGATAATTTTTTGTAAGCATATTCACATTTTTATTACGTAACATTGATAGGAAACCATCCAAGTGCTCAAAGGTAATTAAGGACAAATCGCAATCAAAATCGCTGATTGGTGTGCCGAAAATTTCATTTTGGTTTTTATTTCAAAGAATATTTATGATAAACTCTAAATGGTGATAATGCACGAGGTTATACGTTTTGAGAAATATTTTTTATAAAGTTTTCTGGAAGGAAAAAGTTGATGCCACAGTGGAATTAGTAAATTAAAATCGAGAGTTACGAGAGTTGGTATCAGTACCAATACCTTTTCTAGAAAAGCCCAATGTCCAGTAGTGGGCCAGTAGTACATTTACAGTATTGCTCATAGGTAGAACCGGTGAAGTTGTTCACTAGAACACATTAGGTTCCATTAGTATCTGCAGATACTTAGGGATTTCCTCACTTTAAACGAAGATTAAACTTCTACAGGCGATATATTTGGCTTCACAAAGTTAGAACCGTAAAGCCGTAAACATATTAACACATCACTTGGAGCATGCAATGAAGTTACATTCTTGGATTCAACTTTCCGAGTATCTGTAAATAAATTTATTACCAACTTTCTGTTGCTCAGTAATGTTTGCTTCTTGTTATACCGTTTATTTCTCTGTACCTGAAACGTGATCTGTGTGCTTAAGTTTCCTGTTTAGTATTTGAATTTGTGTCGCAAGCCGCAGTCGCAGGCCGTTAACGCAAGAGTTTACTAGCTATGGTTTTTAGTAACCCTTGCGGTATAAGCAGTATTATACATTGCTGTGTCCTGAGCCCAGGTCCGTACCCTTGGGTCAGTCGTAGTCCCAATTTAATAAGAGGCGGACGACCAGGACTCTGGCATTTCGCTGGGTCCGTAATCTTCCCTCCTCCTAGCGGAGGCGGACGGTCAAGGAACCGAAAACGGGGACCAAAACCCTCCTTTCGCGGTCTTACGTTTTCTGTCCCCTCAAAAAAAAAGTCAAAGCCACTATGGCCAACAGCAACTATTGAATTCGAAAAAAGCTTTGTCCCTCTTGAAGGGACTTACACAAGGCGTTGCAACTTAGTTCCCAGCATAATGTAGGCATCAATAGTCAAAGTAGTCATTTGTAGTCGACCTTAGGTGCGATTCCAATGTTACTTTTAGTACAGATGGCTTAGTCCATGGTTTTTGATGTAAGGTTGATTAGATATGCAGTAAATCACTAATTACCATCAAGTGGATAGTGGAAAGTTTCATTTTGACTTTTTTTTAAAAATCTCTATAATTCAGTGAGCCAATCGAGTGAATAGATCATAAGCTCTTTGAGATAAAGTAATCTTAATTAGTGTGCTTCGTAACCCCACATGATCCAGCGATATCTACACTATGGATGTAGTTCTTAAGAAGTTGGGGATTGAGACAAAAGCGTAGAACGGAATAAATCTTCTTGCGTTATTCATGTATCTTGATTAAATTTTCGTAATGTCAACTTGGGTAGAGCTTTCAAATTAAGGGTATGAATACAATAACTAGATTCAATGAGGAATATGTTAATATAACGTGTACCGTTACAGAATTAGTTGGTACATTTCATGTACAAAGTACAAAGACGTGATTTTGTCTTAAATTTAAATCCATTGAAATCGAAAGCCAAAAAGTTAGTTAGTTAGTGTTTTTTACCTAGTCTTAGATACAGTGACGGCATGGTAAGTCTATTTTAATGGTTAAATACAAGATACATAAAAAATTTAGTTTATTTTGAACGTGTTAGGTCAAAAATTTCTACGATTTAGAGATTTTTCAATTTTTTTATCTCAAAAGCCATTCATATCTCTCTATATCTATCACAAAAGCAAGTTTACTATCCAAGCGAAGCGATCACATATATCAAAGGCGATAAAATAGAATTGGCTAAGATATTTGTATAACAATACAAAAACCATTCAATATATTCATGGTTGTCACCACTAAAACTTCGAAATTCCAGAAACAGTAAATTTTACGAACACGATGCTTTATTTTAGAAGCGTGGTTTCTTTAGAATATAAAGTACTGTATAACATAAATGTGGGAAGCATGCAATGGCGATTTGTAAAGGTAAGATTTTAAAACAATGTTGCATTTAAATAATGCTTTTGTAATATTATAAAGTAGAGACCGTTTGTTTTTTGTTGTAAACCATCTCTAAGAAGTTGGATTTGAAAAAAATATGCAAGAATTCGAAAGGAAATTTATTAAGAAAGGCTATAATTTATAAGAATCGGTTAGCTGGGACTGAAGATCCTACTTGGTTTTTGTATAGTATAGAGACTAAAAATGTTTTATTGAATCTCCGCCTATTTTCATATACGATGAAGGTCTATAAAACAGTTTATTGGGATTCTTTACGTGGGACGAGTGAGTGCTCTGGACACCGTTTTAAATTGCAGGTAAAACCATACAGCACAATAACTGCTTTTACATTTGAATTTGTGTTGTTTCAATGCCAGATAGTTATGTCAAGAATGGGTCTGCGTGCAGGTAATATGTCGGGAAATTAACTGACCTTATAATAAAGTGCACACCATTGAATTACTAACAATTAGACTTACAGTTTCTTCAAAAACGTTTCAAATAAAAGTTTTTAAAATGGAAAAAGTGTTATAATAGCCGATCATTTGTTCTTTAACTATTAAACTAAGTACTAAGTAACGTATGCAAGGAGACGTAAGAGCTTAACAACTTAACTTATATAAAAAGTTAACCTCATCTGTTGTAAGCGGACTAGGCTCTGATCGATTTATGATGGTATAACAATTTACTGACGATTTAACAATAGGTTGGGATACGTTGCAATGCCGAGCTATATCCAATCGCAGTACTGCGTCGCATGTATACCAAGCTCGTGCTTTATTTAAAACTGACCCTACAGTGAAAAGCTTTCCTCTTGAAATAAAATACTATATGAAACAGTATGACCGACCAAAAAAAAAATGGTATGGACATTAAATATACTAAACATTTATGAACTTAATCTATGTACCGTGGAACATTTAAAAATATATGTTTTTTGGGTTTGCAGTATTAGAAATTTGGTTTAGGATTAGGTTAGGTTTATATTTATTTAGTTCTTTGAAGCAGTCAACCAAACGTAAGCCTTCCATAACCCACTGCATAAGTTAAATTCATCAATTTCTTTTAACGTGATTTATTCGCTTTCTCTGTGATTGTGAATAACTGAAACTTAAAGATGCAATAGACTTTAGCACTTAAAATTCCAGAGAAAATTGCATTTAAACGATGGCACAAATAAACCAAATAGATAATTGCTAACTTTGTAATATACTGTATATTATTTCGTGTTCGATTCTCGTACCTGAGTGACACATTTTCATTTCTCTTGTCGCTTACGTGGTGTACTCGCTATTCAGTGTTACGTCTACCCATGACAGTGCGAGTGGATTTGCAAACGAAGGATTCCTTACCACAGTCATTAAGATCGATATAATATTTAGAAATTCTTTAAATGTCTACAGATGTCTTTATTTATTCATAACATTGAGAAAGCAAAGGAACATGCCATCCATTTGGTGGTAAGTGGCCACTGCCTTCAATGGACGTCTGTTATCCACCACGGATTGGATTGGAATCCTACAGAGATAGAGCACAGACAAACATAGAGGTCTTGGAATGCCCGGTATAGATGTCTCCCGTTTATCCCACCCTTCAAATCACAATAACAGCTGTTTCAATCACAGCAACAGTGTTTATCAGCCTGTCTTCATATTGTCTTCATATTAAAACCACAAAGGACCTTTAAATGTATCTTGGAAGAAAGATATGTACAGTAATATACCACTGTCACTGGGTACTTTTCGACGAAAATGAGAAATAAGTTTATCGACATATGCCAAGCAAATATAAGCTTATCAACATATGCCAAGTAATTATATACTAAGAATTTTAAAAATTTAAAATTTCCTTACGTTATAATTATAACCTGACCTTTTCTAAAGTTAGAACTAAAGAATTTCGTCACGTCTAACGTTTCTACACTTGTCCTATAATTTCAGCGCCATTTTGTAGGGTTGTTATATAAAAATAGCTGTTGGTTTTCCGAGGTCAACGTCGTCAGCCACTTCTGAAATAATCGCGACAGGAAGCCCCGAGAATATTTACTTTTACCTTGAAACTAAGCAGTTAGTTAGCAATTACGGTTATTTTAGGAACTGCCGAGTTGGTAGGCGTACTCTTGCCTCACTCTTTGAACTTATGATTTTATTGAGGTCGAAAAGAACAACAACAAATTGTGTAATGTTATTGTTACCGGGTAGATTAGTTCCATACCCAAGCATGCTAAGGGGATCCTATTACTAAGGATCCGCCATCGATTTGTGTGTCTGTCATAGGTCTTATATACCGTAATAGATAGTACCGGCATAATACTGTCGTGTCGGCACTCGCATTGGCCGTTATGGCAACATAGGTAGTTTGAATTAATATAAATATCTAATATTTTTAAAGTTTTTAGTTTCCTTTTAAATGTTAGTGGCCATTATTGTTCTGTGAAAGTTTCATGTATCTACCTACCAAAATGTAATGTTATAGGTGTAATGATATTTAAAGTTTTTGTGCAAGTACTATTTTACTAATTCTTGTAAACAAATTAAATGCGTGATTTACCAAGTTATTTCTATGTAGTTTCGGTTTAAAGATTTAAGATTATAAGGGACATTTAGTACACAGCCTCTTCTTCCCTAGTTTTAGTTCTTGTTCTGAACAAATAAATTAATTTTGTTGATAAAAATATGCTGAAAAACTATACAGTACTGTATGATAAGTAACATATGTATGTTCAGTTTGAAATTATTCATATTTATTCTTTTTTGAGTATTAACAAGAAGTATCAAAGGAGGATACCAAGATAGGCAATAGCTCAATGCACTAAAAGTCTAAACAAACAATGTTGAATGCAATTTGTTGGTGTAAAATGAAACCGCCATCACGATATACCCTATACCCTTGTTCGCTCACGAAACCACGACTTTTATAATTCGTTAACGGATTCGAATATATAAATGTAGTAATAATATATAAATGCTTTGGGCGAATAATGCCGCTGTCGTAATTTCAATGGATGACTCTACGTACCTAAGTATTATTCCAAAATGGAACAACGGAATAAAATGTTTTGAGTTGATTTGATAAGCTTAGAAGCTATGGTAAGGGTGCCCCTAACCCCTGCCATTTGCCACTGCTGGCCACGGGTCTCTCCCTACAACTGGGGAAGGCCTGGAGCATACTCCGCCACGCTGCTCCAATGCAGAGGGAATTGTTAAAGGGTGTACACTGGTTAGTGGCCTATACGCGCAGGATGTTTTCAAACAGCCCATAAGGCTTCCAACGTGGCTTGATGACTGCTATCCAAGGATAACAACGAGGACCGATGGTTAACGGTCCAAAGCACAAAAGCGTACACGAAGTTTAGCCTCTGACGGGGCCCATCCAACTCTTGACCACCCGACGTTGCTTAATTTTGCAGATGAGTAAAGATCACAAGACAAGGCGCTATGAGCGGTTCAAAAATATGATAAATGTTATTTGTTTCCGTGAACCGTGTTTATCGTGAACATGCTGCTTCCAAAATCTAAGTTATCAACGCTTATTGCCTAGTCTTACGTAAAGCTCACTGAAATTTGTACCAATAGCACAGATTCGATTCGAACGAGCTTATTATTCGATCGGAGCATTGTTTGTTCTTCCTTTCATGATTGTTTTCAAAGCAAAATTTCTAAACATTGTACGACTAGTTTTGAAATATTTTTTTGCGTTAAATGATAAAATATAATCGAATTATTGAATTGAATATTACGTATTCATTAACTTTTATTTAGATTAAAGTTCTGTTTAATAATTTTATATATATGAGTTCCGTATATGATTTATCATAACTGCTACTATTACTACTTCTACATTTGCCGTGTATTTAAAGCTCCTTTATAGGATAGGGCTTTTAAAATTGATATATAAACAAATAGCTATAGTTATACAATGAGAATTCGAGAATTTACATACAATGGTTCACTAATTAATATAATAATATCTCAATAATTAATATAATAATAATATCTCAATACATAATTATCAATACATTAAATAATAAATAGTTAATACTTTAATACACCAATGACAAAACTAAATATATTCCATTCAAATTATTTCATAAATAATATATATCTATATTATCTATAATATTTTTTAGTACACAAGAAAAAACATTTCATGGCTTGATAACATGGGGAGTGGTTATAGATATCGTAGTTATTTAAAATAAATTTTTACTTAATACAGTAGATATTTTTACATACGGACCAAGTATCTAAGAAGTGAGTTTAACATAAGATTGATCGAAACTTATCCAGTACTTTTTGCTTTAACTACATAACATTTTTAAAACAGAAATATTGGAAGCAAAAAAAGTTACGATACTAAGATACGCGAAGAGAAATTTTAATTTTTTTGTGAGCTTACTTGATACTTTCACAAGTTCATAGGCATAGGTATATATAGTATTCTCTAGCTACCAGATTTGATTTTCGACAGCTACGTGACCAATTTTAAACAAAAACGTTGCGTGAGCCAACCGCAGTCTAATTTCTTTTATGAATACATCAAAGTTCAGATACTCGTCTTGAATTCTGATTAAGCTTGTCATATGATCCGTACAATTTATCATTGTTGGAACGACAACCAAATTAACTTGTCCTTGCCTCATTATTTGTATATGAGCTGACCCAATTTGCTACTTACGTTGCAAAGTTTTCAAATTGTAAAAGATTTGAAGACATTTTCCCGTTCTGAGTCAGATCATTGTTGTCTTGGGTAAAAACTCTCGGTATTTGTAAAACGAGCACGTTGAGTTGACAATCATTTATTAGCGTGGTTAAAAGAATTGTGAAGCTTACATCAAGATTTATCGTTGTTAAAACAAATTGTATTTAACTTTCCTTAATAGTTGCTACACTATTTATGTTTGAATTTTACAACAACACGAGTAATTCATTTCATTTTATTTTTTGTTCTTAGGAAGAAGAAGTTAAGAAGCAACTACCCGTAGTCCCGAAGTGCTGCGCCAGTGGTCAAAACCTCTCTGTAACGTTCGAAGATGGTAGATTCAAGACCGTATGCTCCCGTTCCATGTTGACCTTCCAACCAATCTTCCACAAAGCTAACGACACCCACATTTGGAGCTACGACAGCAACGTGTTCGAAACCATCGTGGGAAACCCCTGCATTTACGACAGGTTCTTTTGAAGTAACTGATTACTTTTAGCGATAAATTGTATGTTCCTACGTGAGAAAAGTAGATGTAATGCCCACGAGTTTTGCGAAAGCTTTGGTGTACTAAAACATGACAGCGCTTTGAACATGATAAATTTAGTAGTCTTTCGAATGTAACGTACGAAAATGTATAAATGAAATTTTATTAGATGGATTTCTATATTATTAATACAATTAATATTCTTACCTTTCATGATACTTTAAATTAAAAGATATTTTGATACATATTTACTGGTTTATAATAATTTTTATTTTAATTACATGTGTACTATAAACAAATATTAAGTATGTTATAAGCTTGTGTATTTTCTCTACAGGTACAAATTAGAGCCTGACCAACGTAGCGAAGATGAGTTCTACCTTCTGTTTAACGGTTCACTATTTGTGCCTTTCAACCAACAACCGTTATTAGGCACGAGAGACTTTTGTATGGAAACATTCTACAATGAATCGAATCCAGCAGGAGTGACGCTTCCATTAGTCTGTTTCACTGCACCGGTGGATGAAGCTAAAACATCGTTCACTCTCATAGCTTATGCTACTGGTGAGTATATAAAATATCTGCATGCAACTTTTTTCATGTTCCACTGCTAACCGTGGGGTGACACCCGCAGCCAGTTGTGGGACTGGCCTGGAGTATCCACCTCGCTGCTGCAATTTGGGTTGATGAAGCGTTGTACAAGTTAGTGGCCAACCTGCGTCGGATGTTTTGAAACCGCTCATCAAGTCTCCAACATGGCTTAGCGAATGCTATCCAATGATAATGATCTGGCCCGACGGAATAACGTGCCCTCCGAAGCGGAGGTATGCATATTATTTGTCCACCAGCGGTCAACCATCAAACTTCCGACCGTACCCTAAGTTGCTTTGTAGATCGGTTAAGACCTACACAAGCTGCGCGGCTATTCGCGCTTCAATAAATCTAGATTAAGTAAAAAGTTTTCATAATTATGGTTGTTCACTTATACGATGTTTTATATAATGATTTGTTTCAGGGCTCATCATATCGGTACCATTCCTCTTAGCAACGGCATGTGTATATACATTTATAACGGAGCTAAGAGATACTCACGGCAAAGCGTTGTCTTGTCATGCTGTTTGCTTGGCTATAGCGTTTTCTTGTTTAGCAACTACGCAATTAGCTGGTCATGCTTTCCCAAAACCAGCTTGTACTATTATGGGTAAGAACTGTTCATTTTCTTCATTAAATATTTGCACTATTTGGTCAACTTAATCTACATTCATTTTACTTTGTTACAGCATATCTAATCCAGTTCTCTTTCGTATCCTGCTTCTTCTGGTTAAATGTTATGTGCTTCGATACTTACTTAAATGTTAGGTAAGATGTGGTATTAAATGATTCATTCAGTCCATTTGTTTGTTTTCTGAATGCTTTATTAAATACTTTTGTTTTCAGGAGGTATATTAACTCATCAGTCAGTAGACGGAGTATGAGAAGAAGATTCGCTTGGTATTGCGCGTATGCTATACTCTTGCCGGTGATCTTGCTCGGAGTGACGATTACTATGGATTTGTCGCCCGCAGTGCCGAGCACTTACCTAAAACCAAATTTCGGAGTTAAAGGCTGTTGGTTTAAAAGTAAGAATCCATTTAATGAATGAAAATTATTTTAAAAAATAATCATAATGAGCCATGTGGCGAACTGTGTTTCTAACTCTTGTCATTTTTAAAAAGAACCTGTGCCTAAAATAGAAACGTTAACGGTTTAATGATAATAATGTGACATAAAACATGTCTTATTTTACAGCGGATCAGGCAGCCTTACCATATTTTTATGGGCCAGTGGCAGTTATTCTTCTTAGCAATCTTGTCATATTTTTCTTCACTTCGCGCGCCTTTTCTTTACATTATGATAAGCTCAAAGATATTACGCGTGAGTATTACTAACTTATCTTTTAGATAGGGTACTAGGAATTCAAATATCTTAATGTTTTCGGATTATATCGTTCTATTTTTGCATATAGGTATGGTGAAATTACGTATGCTTATATATATAGCATGATCACTTTTATTTTAATATATTCGTATTTATTGTTTCAGTCATTTGTCTGTTATTTATCTTAAGATGTGTTTCTATCGAGATCTTGAATGACACTTATTCTATTATTTTTGTATTTATTGTATTGATAATTTGACTTTATTTATTATAAGATTTGTTTCTATCGAGATCCTAAATAGCACTTATTCTAATATTTTTGTATTAATTATTATTTTAATCATTTGTCTTTTGTTTATCTAAAGATTTGTTTCAACCGAGATTCTGAAAGACATTTATTCATATATTTTTTTATTTATTGTTGCGATGATTTGTCTTTCATTTATGTTAAGACTTGTTTCTATCGAGATTTTCATTGAGCTTTAGTAAATATATGATGTTTCTTATTCCAATAGCCTTAGATCTGACACACTCAGACTTTAGTACCTCGGACGACTGGGTGCGACTTGGTACAGTCCTGGGTCAGCCGTTACCAGTACATGAGCGGGCATCGTCTCCACCTCGCGAACCAGTTATAAATTTCAATCAGAGGTTGAAGAAATATAAAAAGATGTAAGTGTTTAATCAATTACAATATTTATAGGATGTTTTCAATTTAATCTTCTGATAATCAATATAGAAAAACTGCGCATATTTTTAGTCATCAAGTAAATATCTTTTTGGTGACTACATGATTTTCTTAAGTATGTTATCGATAGTTATTATTAAATTGTATTATTAAGTGCAGACTTAGACTTTGTTTTGGATTTTTTTTTTTTTTTTTTTATTTTACGTGGGGAAACCCTCATGGGTTCCTCTCAGTCGCGGGGGCAACTGAGAG
>DWOQ01000830.1:0-10264 GCA_018251115.1 Codatractus alcaeus | reverse complement strand
GATACACAAACACCCAGACCCAGAACAGAAATCTAAATTCATGACTTAAATTTCTGACTGGCCGGGGATCGAACCCGGAACCCTCTGCGTGTCAGACCAGTGTGGTAACCGCACAGCCATGCAGGTCGTCAAATTTTCTGTCATCTTTGTAGTATCACTAACCTATTCTAACTAAGCAATATTCTAAATATCAAAAACAAAATCATATGTACTTAGTAGCTATAAATTAACTTCTAACACGAATCGTCACTTTTTATAAACGTTCAAAAGTTCTCACTTATTAGCGTTGTTCTGTCCAGCGGTTGTCACGTAGTTGATGACCAGATTCTTCACTAGATTCTTATCAACTTTATCCTGTTGATTGGATATCGCGTTGTAATATCTCTCTTCGGCCGCCGCCACCGACGTTTGTAGGGTACGAACTGAAGGGTAGTTGGAAAAAAGTATTAGAATAAAATGTATGAAGGCTCTCTGATACACAAAACAGGTTATCAAAGGTGGCATAACTCTTCGTGGTATATCTACCGGCGACTATTTCTGTATTATACTAACAACGATTGGTAAAGTGCTTAAGTGGTCATCATTTTCAAATTAAATGAAATTTATTAATGTTGTATAGCCCCACGAGGGTACTTACAAATTGTTAGTTATAATATTTTTTCTTTTACTACTGCTTGATCCGACTTCAACTGATCAGATCTGGCAAGAAAGTGAGCGGCTTCTTTTCGTTGTTTAATTGTCAATTACTGTTATGCTCGATCGCTTCTAAGTACTTCGAGTTAATCATAGATGCGTTAGAACGACTAAGCCGGAATGCCTCATACAAGAGTATGTACCTTTTTACTATTCAAACAAGATATGATATACCAGTACTACACACGGTATGACGTAAATACGTACGTAAATACGTACACAGAATATAGTAACGGAACGCCGATAAGTTCTACCACCTTCTAAAATATATATACACTTCCGTATCAAACGTATTATATAAAAAATGAGTTTTATGAAGTTTGAGTTTTTTTTTTAAATATCATCAAACATAGACAAGAAACTTTTTTCTCTAATATACGAAAAAAACAAACATATCATTACAAAATAAATACAAAAACAAGATACTTGACAAATACACCATTCTAATCTCACCAAACACTACACGATGCACTGTTCCAACGTAGCGCGACGACTGTGCCATACACCACCTCAAAGTATTATTCAGCCACTGGCCAGGAGACTGAGATCACTGACCACTCGACATCACCACGATAACCTATCTTGACTCATTAGCATACTCCTCATTTGTCATCACGTTGCTGGGCAAGCCTTGGGAGGCCCCCAAAATTAGAGGGATTAGACTTGGCTTAGATTAAATAGATCATGTTCCACCCACCACACAGGCCGAGTGCGAGTTAGCAGAGTTCACATAACTTTAAACGCATCTCGTATAACGTATGTGGTAGACTTTACAGCATTTCCCATTACACCAACGTGATGTTTGATAATTCCCGATTACTTTAATTATTGTTGTCCATCATGCTGATAACCAGATTGTACAGTGCTGCAGTTTTTTGGCACACATTAAAAATTCATCTAATTATAGTCAGAAATTTTGGGATGACAATCCTTGGCTATACTCTTTTTCCCATTCTGCACAAAACAAAAAGATGTATGCATTTTGTCCTTAAACCAGGCATCCTGGAAAAGTCCAGGAATAGTATACCACTTTTCATTACTTATTTTTCCCAAAGAGTATACTAATAAGACAAGAATACACAAAGGTATCGTAAATGCAAAACCACAAGTGACAGTCAACCTCGCCTCCCTTTTAACATACCACCAGTACCTGAAGTAATACTCAGAAACAATGCGGCATTCGATGTCTTCTAGTTCTACTCAAACTGCTACGGGGAGGGTGGCAACAAACAAATGAAAAAAAAAAACAACAAAACGTTTTTTTTCTTGCTTTGAACGAGGGTCGATTACCCGAATAAGAGAATTATAGAAGCTTTAACAGTACCCGGCTAATAATACTGCATGTCAGTCTACTCATTTTATATTGTGTTATAGAACCTATTCGAATATGCAAAAACTGGTGAAATTGTGGCATAAGTGACTAGGTATATCATCAAAATAAAAATTAGAAATTCAAATACAAAAATCAGACATGTGCCGGTCTGACTCGCATTTTTTTTAATTCAGCAAGTAAACGTCAAACAATTATACGGAGCTAAATTAAAGCCCTTAAGCCTAAACGCAGCACCACTTCCCTTTTTAAGATATTCGATAAGTAAGGAATGGCCGTATACAATACTTAATTAAATTATTGTACTATTCCCTTCTATATTGACCGGGTACTGTAAAGTTTATTTATTGTATTACAAATATATACTCTTCAAAGCAAGAAACAGGCAACACATGCATACAGATAGCATTTAAAAGAACAATAAAAATGTGCATTAAAAATACGAATAACTACGTGCTAAATGGAAAATAAAAAAAAAAACTTTTGCATGCTCTCGAATGTTGATAACAACTTAATAAATTGATTGAAACAAATTAATAAAGCACACGCATGAAAAAGTTTTTACATATAAAAAAAACAATAACAAACAAAAGTTCAAGCAAAAAAAAAGATGGTGAATAAAACAAAGGACGACACGGTGTGACACCGATGCCGCGATCAAACCCCATATGGTAATCTGAGTTTAACGCGTCCAACCTAACCACCAATGAGTTCCCAATGAGTTTTCTAAAAACGGTTCCTCCTCATGATGACTTCGCTAAAATAATTCTAATTCAGCAACTTGGTAATGAGTTACAAAATGGGTAAGTCTCATAAATGTTTTATAATACAATTAATTCTCATTGTTCACGAATGATGGCTAGAGGGTCGCGGCGTGATAAAGTCTCACAGTTACCAAATGAGATTAGACCGAAGCCGGTTTAAAGCTCTTCTTTATTCTGCTGGCAAGCTTTAGGCGTTCTCGCATAATCTTCAATCTACATCTAGACTATAACTATAAAATTCTTCACTAGCTAACATTAAAAACAGAATTAGATGTTATGTCATTTAATTTGTAACTATTACATAAATTTAACAACTCATTGAATAAGGTGATTTAACCAAAATGATTTTCTGACAAAACAGGTCACGATTTGATTTTTTGCAATTGACGTTGCATAAATAGTTTTGTGTGTAACATTGCATTTTTATTGCACGAAATGACAAACAAAATGTAATTACAAATGTAACGTTTAAAACATATTATTCAGATTTAAAAAACGATTTTAAACTAACACGTAACGAAAACACGAACACGTCAAAAGCGTTTGATAACGAACAAAAACAAACTTGAACACACGACATCGACTACACAAAGCGAGTCATCAACTTACGTGTGTTTTTTGTGATTTCGATAACAATATCAGTTGTGACACGGCGTCCGACTGTATACCAACTGGTAGCCTGGGTGTCCACACCCCAGAATTACCAGCTGATATTTAGCCAGACACCGCAACAGCGTTACTTGAAACATCCTAAATCGACACTTGAGAAACGGTTTTAAGGACACCTAGATAATTTAGCCAAATATTTAAAAAGCAACCGACTTCAATCGCACCATTTACATTTTTACTACATGATTTAATTTTTATATATTTATTAAAAAACAACTGAATTGATTTTTTCTTCCTTTGTGGAACGCTTGAAGAACTCTATTATCTGATCTGAACTCGATTATGAAAAAAAAATCAAAATTGGAATTCAGTGAAAACTCATAAAAAAAACTCAGAGACTAATGTACTATTTTTTTAAAGTCGCTTAATAATTTCAATCAAATACCACGTGCACTGGTCATTTGAAGTAAAATAAATTACAAAAATTCTACAATACTAATAGCTAAGGCACTTGTTTCCTTGATGGCGAGTAACAGATTTTAAAAAGTGATTTGGATGCAGGCAGATTATTTCTTTCATTATTATCAAAGACGCAAATTGCTAACAATATTTATATTTTGAAAAAACAAAATGTCATTGGTAACGTAGATAAAACCTATTCACATTCTAAAAAAATGTTAAAAAATTACTACGTATAAATAAAAGAACATGTCAAAGAAGACTTAAAAAAAACCAAAAGTTTTGTTTAAAGCTTGCCATTATCGGAATAAATACCTTAGCTTTCACTACAGTAATTAAATCAATAACAAATTCACTTCAAATATACACATTCTGTACATTCTAATAAAATGAAATATATTCGAATACTATAAAACAAAACACATACAAATCCAAAAAAAAAATTCTACGCTAAAGTATCCTCCTACCTTGCTCCTTCAAGTCATTGATCTGTGCAGTCTTAGTCTCAACTTGGTCTCCAAGTCTCGTGGCCGCTTGGAGACCGGCTATGGACTCTTCTAGCTTCGCGTTTAACTTGCCAATCTCGAGTCTCAGATTGTCATTCTCCTGTTTAATGCTATTCATTTGGTTCCTAATTTTCTCTGTTGCGTTATGTATATCGCGTTCTTTATCTGAAATGTATGATTTTATTACATGTTATTTTTCTTCTTCATTGGAAATATTACATTCTTGATTTCTTATTATCAATCATAATTAAGACAAACATTTGTTTGACAAGTTAGGCCTTGTGCACATGGCGCCCGAGCCACCTCGATGTCCGATGGCAATACTGTCGCAGCCACATCGTTGCCGCAGGAAACCGCATTGTGTCTGCATAAAATTTCGACACTAGAGGTCACTCACCCAATTACCGACCGCACTCATGGTTGCTTACAAAACACTTATGGGTATGGTGTGTATGAATTCAGATCTACATAAACCACAACGCGCCACGCGTTTTGGTATGGGGATGAGAGAGAAAGAGAAAGATAGAGTGAATGTGTGTGTGTGTGTGTGTGTGTGTGAGAGAGAGAGAGAGAGAGAGAGAAAGAGAGAGGAAGAGAAATAGAGAGAGATAAAACATACCCAGTTGAAACTGCTCCAACACCACTTGCAAATTTGTCATAGCCGCTTCACTTCTACTCCTGGCGTCTTCAGCGTCACTCAGTCTTGTCTGCACTTCCTCGCGTTGTCTCTCCAGTAACTTTATTTGGTTCCGTAGTGTTTCAACTTCTTGGTTGGCTCGGATGCTGCAATATACAAATTATAATAATTAAAACGCACCTTATCTTAAAAACATCTCACTTTAAAAACGAATGACAGCAAAATCCTAATTATTATGCTTTAAGAGACCATCCTTGAAATTTACTCTCTGAGGCAAAAAAATGTATAAAAATACATACAGATGATTTATTTTAAATACGCTGACCAATGAACCTCTCTGTTTATTCATAACCTACGGTGTAGGCTGTGTACGGTGTAGTTCTTCGGTAACAATCTATTCTACATGTGAGACACCAGAAGTGTAGCAAACGCATCTACTGTTTTGAATTAAAGCTTTTTTTGCAAGTTTGTCCATTCATGCGTGAAAGAAAAAAATATTGTTCATGTACGGTTTTTCTGATTCCTACTACTTTTAATGGGTATTTTATTCAAACGGATAGGTATATAGACATAAGCTAATTTGCTCAGACCATGTGCTGACAATCTCGCAACGATTGCGTCCTGCAAGGTTTCCAATAGATATTATTACATAGGTATTATTACATATTAAACATATTATGTCCTACCTGTTGCTTGTGTATACAGTGCTCGTCTGCTTCGCTCGCTCTTCGACCTGATGGAGTCTCACTTGACACTCGTTTAGCTTCTGCTCTGACGTCATCAGCTCCTGGGTGTAGCTCTCTTCCATCTCCACTAAGTGATGACGCAATCGCTCTAACTCCCTCGAAGAATTTTGCTCCTGCTCTGACAACTGGAGATACAGGTTAATCAAGCATTACACATTGGTTAAACCATAACTATTCAAATATTTTTTTTAATCCACGTAAAAACAAGTTATTATAGGACTCTGTTGTTAACACTTTCAATGTCAATTACGCGTCAATAACACGTTGACGCGTATGTGTGTCGGGGGCAGTGAATACTTCTCAACTCTCCGATATCACAAACATTTCGAAATTAATATTTATGGAAAGAGTTACTGTAAATAAATTTAACTAATATTCTATTGGGTTCAAGAATTACAACGCTGTTTGTAAAACAAGAGTGTCATAACCTATCACGTTAGTTAACTAAGCGATTCAATGATATCCGTTCAAAACCTTACCTGTACATTTTCTGCTGTCAATTTCTTAACTGTCTCCAACTGTATGGTTAAACTTTTATCTAAATCTTCACATTTCTTCGTCAAATTACGTATTGTCTCACTGCTTTTTTGTAGTTCAGCTCGTAATGTGTCCTGATCATTAATGTTTTGATTAATAGACATAATTATTTCATCTTTTTCTTTAAGACCAATGCTCAATTTTTCACAATTCTGACAATTAGTTGAAGCATTTTGTGCAGCCATGTCCTTATCGGCTAGTATTTTCTTGAATTCGTTTGTTTGTTCGATAAGAACTTTATTAAGCCTCTGAATTTCATTATGATATTGAATACTTTCATTATGTTTTAAAGTTATTAAATTGATAAGATCGTTCTTTTCTATGGTTGCACTGTCAAGCATAGTTTTATATTCAGCACAGGTATTTTCAATGGTTTCCAATTTTGATTTTGTTTCTAATATATTAGCGTCTTTAGCCGCAAGATCATTCTGTAGCTTAGCAACAGATCTCTCCATTTCTGCTTTTTCTTCGCTTAATTTTGAGTATGTTTCATTGAGATGATCAATTTTATTGGCAGCTGCAATTTTACTACTTAATTCGGTTACCGATTGCTTTAAATCATCTATTTCTTTGTTCTTAATATCCATAGTATTTTGGTATTGAGAACAAAGATTTTGCAACTCATATGAATGTTTAGTCAGTCTCGATATTTCTATGTTTTTAGAACTTAACTCATCGTTCAGTTCATATACGTGTTTGCTTATTTCTTCCTTCTCTATATGCAGTCTATTGAGTTCTTCGTGACTTTGATTTGAGCTATGACTATTAGTACGCAACTTTTCAGTGACATCTTCTAATGAGTGTCTTAGATGGTCTAGCTCTTTTGATTTAATTGTTACTGCATTTTCAAGAACAGTAACATTCTGACTTAAATTAGCAATTTTTTCGTTATCTTCATTGACTGTTTTATTAAGAGTATCAATCATAGTATCTTTTTCATTTAAGTCTGCAATCAATTTCTCAAAATCTTCTTCTAATTGGGTTATCTTTGTGTCTGTTGTTGTTAACTCAGCTTTAAGACGCATTTCCGACTCATTGAGTTTTTCATTTTCTGCTTTAAGGCTCGGAATTTGGCTGTTCACATTCTCAAGTTGACTTATTTTCTGTTTTAAATGGTCAATAGTCTGTTGAAGTGCAGCTGTCTGTTTTGAAGCTGTAGTAGTATTTTGAATAATAGATTTATTTTCGTTTACTAATTCCTGCTCTCTTACCTTCAAAACCTCAATGTCTTTAGTAAGCTGGTTAATTTTACTCATGAAATCGTCTTTTTCTTTTATGCTTTGGTCCAACATTTCTGAAATCTTATTTTTTTCTGTTACAACTTTTTCTAAATCAGTATTGGAAAGTATTTCAGATTCAAGATGCCGCATTTTGTCTTCTAGCAACGTTTTACTCGACTCTATTTCTCGTCTACTCTTATCTGCCTCTTGAAACCGTCTTTCTAAATCAATTAATTGCTGTTCTAAGACAGTCTTTGATGACTTTAATTCTTTATACGAATTCAACTTGGTTTCTAATGTGTTTTTTAAGTCGTCTACTTCTTTCGTTAGTAACACTTTATCATTCTCCAATATGTGTATATCAATTGACAGTTGTTCATTTTTTGAATTGGCAGAACTTAAGCGTTTTTTTAAATCATCAATTTCATTTGATATTTTCTCAGACTGTTTCTTGCTAGTATTGTTTTCCAACTCTTCGACAGATTTTGTTTGCATTTTACACATTTCTAATTCGTTCAACATCGAAGTATATTTCTTTTTCATATCATTTAAACTTTCTTGTAATAATGCTTTCTCTTTATTTACCTCGATGAGTTCCTTTTCTATCCTTTGAATTTTGGATTCAAAAGTTTTATTCATCATGTTACTATCAGCTAATTCTGTTTCTAACGTGGCAAAATTATCTTCGTGTGTTTCTATAATCGGTTCTAACTTAGAAGTATTTTTCAGGGCTGCAATTTCAGATATGAGGAAATCATTGTTTTTCTTCATTTCATCTAATTCTCTTTCATAATGTTGTATATCAGTAGTGAGAAAATCATTTTCTGTAGTTAAATCCTCTAGTTGTGTTTGCAAATGGTTCAAGTCCAAAGATTTTTCAGAAAGTTTATGGTCCAAAGTATCAATTTCTTTCTTAAACGAATTCAATGTCTTAAATATACACTCTAGTTTATATAATGCAACGTTATCAGTTGCTGAAGGCATTTCACCAACGTAATCTACGGGTAGATCAAAGTTGACATATTTATTGTATAATTGCATTATTCGATCTGATTTTACGATTTTGTTATCATTGTTATCATGAGTATTGGATTCGCGTTCCGATAACTTATGCCTCAATTCATTAATATCCCTCTTCAATGTTTCTATCACTCCTTTAGCATTATCGTCTATATTAATTTCATCTAAATGTATTTGATTGGAGTTCCTTCTATCTTTCAGCAAGTTTAGTTCTTTTGAAAGTTCATCATATTTCGCTTTTGGCACCATTTCTGACATCTCGTTGCGTTTAGTTGCAATTTCAAAATCATGTTCTAATTTAGTAACTTGTTCCTGTAGTTTAAAAACTTCTTCATGTAAATCTTGATTTTCTTCCTGGAATTTCTCTGCATTTTCTCTTAAAAGGCTATGTATCCTTTCTAGGTTTTGGTATTTATGCATAAGTGTGTCATAATCTGCGTTCACTGCCTTCATTTTCTCAATTTCTTTATCTCTCTCACCAATTTTTGCGAGTAACACTTTTACTTCATTTCCATATTCTTCGTTGGCGCTTTTTAAATCTTCATGTTCTCGCTTTAGTATGTCGAAATTTTTATGTAATTCATTTTTTAATGTCAGTAATCGGTCCATAGCCATTTGGTGCTGACTATCCAAATCTTCGAGATTAGTAGTTAGGTTTTTATTTTCTTCCCGTAGCCTATTAAGTTCCTCGTCTGTTTCTGACCTGAAGTCAACGACATCCCGGTCTCTTAGGGCGGAAAGTTCATTTTGTAATTTTTGTATTTGCATTTTATATTGATTTTCGTTGTCTTCATCAAGTGCTCGTGACGTTTGCGGTGGCGGGTCCCAGTACCAACTGGATTCTTCTTCTCGTACGCCATTTTTTCGTGAGAGTCTCTGTAAATAATGAAACATTTTGATTTAGTTTAAATTTTTACCGCAATATTCTTCCAAGAGTCTTATATGTCTAAAATAAAACATCCCAGACGATGTCATAACTCCAGTTTTAAATCGACTACATTTTATATCTCCTGAATATCTTCTTACCTACTAACGTACACTCATTGAAATTACTAATTACTCTTTAACGGAAACGGATAACAAAAATCCAATATATTAATTAAAATGTGCGATAATTGCAAAAATGGTACCATGTTCAAATACTGGTAGAAGACAGAACTAACTAAAATGTATTGTTTTAATGGGTCGATAACGTCAATTATGTACTCAGTGATAACAGAAGAGGCTTGTCAACGTAACGCACCAGTGGAGCTATACTGCCTGTGTATTTTACTTAGCGATTAGAGGTACTATCCCGGAGAAAACCACATATGTAACTGCGTAAGAGGTACAGTCCCTGGCGAAATGTTCATTTTAAAGGTAAAATAGACGATATGGTATTAAAAACTGCGGAATGTATATTACGTTTATTATTATTATATTAAATTATTATTATTATTATTAAAGTATTATACGTTTTTCTACAATATTTAAAGGCTAACACCAGAGTATTAAAAGAACAATGTGTAACAGACTTAAGAAAGCAAAAGAAAAAATAACTGAGGACTCTTACATTCTGAAATTGCTGGATATTTCCAGCAGTGAAACCAAAACAAAGTCAAGAACGGTGCAAGACTAAGTAATTAGGAATTGAGAGAAACTAAGTTAGGAGTAACGGAACACCCAAAAACGACTAAAAACGTCGTAACAAAAAAAGGAAATGGAACACAAAAGAAAATTCCCCAAACGAAACCTCATTTCGAA
>DWOQ01000829.1:0-10265 GCA_018251115.1 Codatractus alcaeus | reverse complement strand
GTTTGTATACTCGTCTGGTTAGACATTTCGACAGTTAATCATTTCTACCTCAGGCAGGCACCTGAGGCATTATAAATTAGTTTATATTTCTTCTTCTATCTTCTCTAGATTTTCTTCTATCTATATGATTAAGTGTAATATTTAGGCAGACGGGCGTTGATGGAAAATACTGCTTATGGAGATTACGGAAGAGAGCTCTCCATTTAAGGACAGCTCTTTGCTCTTTTAGAGAGAGGTCTTTTTGCACCTTTTTGTGCTTTCTTCATCTAACGTTCTGAAAAGTAAGATTTAAATAACCTGTCCGCGTTAAGCTATCAAACCGCTTGTAGCTTACTCCATTATAGTGAAACACTCCACTTTGAAGCACAGAAACCAGTTTTTCATTTACACGGTTTTAGTGGTGATAAAATATAATTAAAATATTTTATACTCGCCGTATCTCCGCTTGCTTTACGGTTGATACGGGCCGCTTTTAAAGGAGTGGGTTTAGGCTGGATGCACAATAGGAAATAGTTTGTGTGATATATTCGAAAAAAATTGTAATCAAAACTATACTAATCACTTTTTCTCAAGGGTTATACTATACCTTCAAGTGAAAATACCGTATCAGAAATTAGTTACGAGTTTTAACGGCGAAAAACGTAGCGCGAGGAAATACATTTCTGGAAGTTCACTACAACGTGATACAAGGCGTGAAAAAACAATTTAATTCTATGTTGTAATGAATTCATTCTTAAATCCAACTTTGTCTTCATTTTCAACTTGTCAACATACAGCTAGCAATGCTTTAGTGATGATTAAAGATTAATTTTCACTGTTTATGATCTTTTAGGTTGTGTACATTTACATAAAAATTAATTAATAATTCATATACAAGTACAGAAGATGAAAAATGTAGCATATGTTGCATATGTAATAACTTAATGTTCTGATACCAAAAATCATTAGATTATTATGCGCTTAGTGTACCTCTAACCTAAAACACTAAACATAATCAAAAATAGTGAGTTTCGCGAAATTAACAATTCTGCTAGCGTGTTTTATATCCTAGCGCCACTCCCAGCCAGGATTTTTATGAATACTCGAGTTAAACTACTTTCCTTGTAACAACTGGAAGATGATTTTAGTTAATTTTACTATTATATATAATCACACATATATATTTGCCTAATAACAGCAAAGTACAGCACTGTCGCATTCTGGTTTGAAGGGTGTCTTGCAGGATGCAGAATGTAGCATGGTAAGGGTTTCTCACTTATACGAGTTGTTCCAGCTTAGACCTCAAGGGCATCTATGGTCAACTTCAGGTAGGGGTTGTCAATCCCTTATGTTGTTGGGGGGTCAACTTATCAGGTTAATGACTAATGTCTATGGGTGACAGTAGCCAACTACCATCAGGTGGACTGTATAATTGTTTGTTACTTAGTATGCAGATCTCTGAAGGGGTATTTATGTCAATGACCTACACGGTTACTTTTTCACTTTTGTATGCAATTAAAGTCAAATTAAACAATTTAATTGTATTGTAATGTAATCTATTTAACTATTTAATAAATTAAATTATACATGATTACTAACCAATATTAAAACTTCGTGGTGTATTCACCACATTGTGAATATTTCCAGGCAAAGAAGGTTCTCTCGAGACCCGAAAAATCCATACCCATCAAGATAAGCGTTGACAAAATCCAACTGAAAGTAGGTAGTCATTGCTTATGATAAACTGTTATTTATTTCAATTTGGTGTCCGAGCCCTTAGGACTAAATTGCTACCTCTTCAAATGCCCCTCAAACTGGATCAGTAGCGCTTAACTAATGTTATTAGGGAGCAAGGTGTGGCTGTGGTGTCAAATAAGTCGAATCATGCAAGTTTCTACCACTTTTAAATTTAATTCTTCAAAATGAAAGCGAAGCCATATAGGATACGAGTAATACCGTGCTAGGTTTGACATAAATCAAAATGCATTATTCCCAACAGATAAGGTGTGGCGCACGCCGCACCTAGTTTGTATAAATCGCCTTTAAATTCCTTCAGTATGCAACGTCGCTTGTTATAATAAACAGAGCATCAGTCGCTCTGTATCCGCTATGTAGGGTGACCATACTGTTGGTCAGAAATACATGATCATAATCCCGACTTCATAAGACGACCTGCGTGGCGGAGTGATCATCATATCGGTCTTACACTCAAAAGGTTCCTGATTCGAATCCCGGCTAGCCTGAAATCTAAGTGATAAATTTAGATTTGTGTTTTGGGTCTGGGTGTTTATGTATCGTCCTTATGTGTACATTGCACCCACGACTTAGGAAATCCTAGTATGGGACTATGATTGTACAAAGCGTTAAGCGTTATAATATTTTTCAATACCACGCTGTCGTTATGAGTTCTGAAGTAGTGACGATAAAGCGAGCATAGCCCAGCTTGAGTAGATCTCAGCTGACCTGCAAAATTTTCCAAAGTAACGTTCATTCGGTAGTAGGATAGGTGATGGCTACAATCCTTGTTATGTGTTATGTGTTTTTAAGAAGCATATTCCACCCTGCTACGAATTGGCAGAGATGGACCAATGAGTGAAGGCTGATCATGGACGCTTTCGGCACTCTGATTCGGTTCTAATCATTAAACATTGTCGAAGGCCTAAAGGTAGTTTGCAAATATCGGACACGGTTGTCCACTTACCCTTATCCTCTCGATTAATCCGCATTGGAGTAGCGCGGAATAGTATGCAGGGATACATAAGTGGCAAATTTATGCGCGCTTCCGGATGCGCGTTTTTTACCACGAATTCATAAATAGGTTAATTTCTTTCACAATTTATTTAATATTAGTTGGATTTTCACCTACTCAATTAGTCGGATATTCACAAGAACAACGAGTCCCACTACATTTAAATGTTATGGTCACCTTACGTATAACTCATAACATGCACATGATGAATGCAATAGCTATTAGTTCACCATTACACTTTAAGCTATTCTATAAATATTTATTAATTGAAATAAGCATCACATATTTTTTCTGTTAGAGGTCAGTTATTCATGGTTAACTTAACTTTTTATTTCATCAAAGAGTTACTTTGTTAAACCGCCCATATATTACGTTATAAATTCGATGTCAAATGCAACATGTGTCTAATTTAAGTAAGTAAGTCATCTGATCTTAACTATCTATTATGGCACATAAGCAACAGACATTAATAACTTGATATTAAAATCTTATAAATCTTTCGAGTAAACTCTTTTAGATATAATTATGCACAAAGAATGTATAGTTTTCAAATAGTGCCTTCTTGTCTCTGCCTATGAGTTGTACACCACATATACTCGCACCTTAACAAAAACTATAACGCATAGCTTGTACAGGAACACCGCCCTGTTACGAAGCATAAAATGAGAATATTGCAAATGGCGTCGAATGGCGTTGGACTGATAGGTGCATTAACGCGCCCGCCCGTTATTAAACTTAGTTGTAACTGCAAATATTGTCAGCATGTTAATGGCATAACGTTAAATTTTCTCATTACCTGACAAATATGCCGCAGAGCCCTTCGTGGTAGGAGTTAGTTCGCATTACGTCACATATATTTTTGCTTATAATAGCACTATAGTTACTGTGCTCTGATGGATGTGACATGGAACTAACTTAGCTCTCACAGGTAGCTAAACAGCTCCACTTAATTTTGTATAAGACTCTAACTCTAGGTCCCGGAGTTCTCTACATCGCTCTGCGGTAGGCCATTCAGGTTTTGGTGCGGTAAAAATTCCCGATAATTCGGTGCCTCTTCCAAGTTAAAGTTTTTCCGGGGTCAACAAATAAATAAGTATATCCAATCCAACTCTATTTGCAGTTACAGATGTTTACGATGTAATAACAATTCACCAATTTCACCATTACTTTTGTCGAGTTTGCAAGCCTGAACAAAATCCGATATCCGCCTTGGGGATCGTCAATTTAAGAAAATTAACTACCAATTTGGGCCTCGAAATTTCCATGAAAAAGTGGCTATAGAGACTGCAACCAAACGCCAACCACAAAGGGCGGTAATAGCCCGAGGGACAAGAAATTAAATCCGTCTTCGAAACTTACAAAACAATTACGTAAGAGGAAAGAGTTGATTAAAAATGCATGTCTAAAGTGGCTCACCCTTTGCTTCAAAAGGGCGAAGTCAGGTGTGAAATTGGAGAAGTGTCTGCATTTGTCGGGCTTAATTATTGAATTAATCTGGCCCTTTTTGCATTCGAGACGCGAATTATTGTTACCTTTGAAGGTAAGGTTAAAGTGTTTAATGCAAAAGGAACAGCTACTCTTTTAAGATCTTCAGAAGAACTTGCTGATTTTCTACTTCATTTTACTGGTTAAGTGTAAATTAAGTTCTCTTAATTAAGCGGGTAATGATCTTAAGGAGCAATTTTACTTTAAGAAGTAGTTGATGATTCCATGTGATCTTATTTGGATTTTCACGGGCTTAATCAGTTTTATTTATTTATGTTAAGGCTTCCACTATGTATGTATGGTTTTTCATGCTTATAAATAGTGTGTGTCTATATTTGTGGATGCACAAATTATGCTATTCTTCATTCAGGGCTATTTAAAAGATGTGTGTTATGGAATATTTTTCAACATCTTCTTAAGCAGTGGTAGAACTTGACCTTGTAAATAATGTTCTTGAAATAAAATTTTTTGATGCTATGAAAAATAGGAAATTTCAAGAAAACAATTAAAAATGATTACAATTAAATGATTTTATAATTATCAAATATGTAAATTTCGCAAAACACAAACATTAAAATCGGAATCGTTAAAAATAAAACGTTGAAACGTTGAACAAAAGATACAGTGATATTATAATATACCATTTACATAAAATTGTAAATAATAATCTATAATGACATAGAAACGAAGTCCCAAAAGGTACAGTAGAAACTAGATTTTAAATTCGAAAACGGGAACAGGATGTCTCCAATTAAGTTCACGTCGCGAATGACAGATGACTGTTCCCTCTCGAGATCTGCGTAACGATGTCGCAGTACCAATTCGAGAGATATGAAGAATAAAATAACAAGATTTTAGGAAGAAGAGGAAACTCCAAAGCTATTTAATAAATATGTTACAAAATTAAAATTTAAATTATTTGATGTATGTTTTCTGACGAATGCCAATGCTATAAGGACTTGAGAAAATTATGAATTATCTGCTACAGAATTTAATAACCACTTGAATTATAATGTTGTGGAAATCTTTTCAAGATAAACGAACTTTTAAGAGAAAGGTAAGGTATCTGAGATTTATATTTTTTTCTTTTTTTATTATAAAATAGCAAAGAAGCATACAGTCTACCTGATATTAAGCTCCGCCTATGGACATCTGCAATTAACCCCAGATAGGATGTTATATGTAGGTTGGCTACAGAAGCTACACCTGAAAACTAGATGTAACCTTAAATCCAAAGCACAGCAGCTGCTGTTATATGGCAGAAATAGGAATGACATTGACACCGCGAGAATCGAACCAGGAAGGATTCTACCACCCCTCTCTATTTATCTTTTACTTTTTGATATTCTGAGAATTATAAGTTCGATTTCTGACCAACGACATCTACTTAATGAATTTACAGTTCTGTTCTGGGTGAATACTGTGAACACACGTGACCTGTATGCCGTTAAGGTTTTGTAGATTTGTGAATTGTGCCAGTCTTTCCCAGTCTAAGAGGAGACTCACACTCACACAGTGATAGTAACGAATTGTAATCAAGCAAAACTCGTGGTGTCGCGAAATTTTAATCGCTTTAGCTCGTTTCCAATTAAGCGAGCGAATGACAGATGGTTACGCACTCTCTGGAGAATTATGTTGAAACAAGATAATTTGAAAGGTTTAGAAATCGTTTCTGAAACGACGAATTTTCATCTTTAGTAAAATACATTTTTAAATATTTATCATGTTGTCAGTTCATCCATTACTATAGATAATTGTATTACTATACACAATCTATACAATATCTTCTTTGCTGCAGTAAACTGCAAAAACTAGCAGTAAATAATTGAGTGTCGATGCATTACAGGCATTTTCGACCTTGAAAAGCCAAAATGACTTACCGTACACAGCAATTAGCACCACATCGGATTGTGAATAATCTATATCAAACTATATTTAGAAGGTTTCTATGTGCCCACCATATGAGCATGCAGTCCACCTTATGGAAACCAGTCACCACCACATCACAGACACAACGCACACATATCACAACGCTTAATTTTAATGTCTTCTTAAACACACTCTGTAAACCAGACCACAGTAGCACTTAACACTTTTCAAGGCAGAAATAAGTTCGCCGTATTCAGATGACGACGAGTTCTTGAACTAGTCGAATAGATTCTACCATCATCATCATTTATTTCTGTCCCGCTGTTAGATGGAAAATATGGATGACGCCACTCACCTTTGAGAACTTTTTTTACTGTACTTCAGGTATGCAGGTTTCCTCGCGATGTTTTCCTTTACCCCTAGGCAAGTTATAATTAATTTGTAATACGCACATGATTTCAAAAAATCAGAGGTGGGTGCCTCGCCTTTAAAATCCGTATTCCCCGTTTGAGAGGCCAAATTTTTAATCGGTAAGTTATCACTGCTTATATATTTTACCATCGCTCATACGTAAGGGAAAGTGCTTCCAAAGATATCTAGGGTTAGATATTAGATTGAAAACAGTTGCATCTCCATATTCTTGTTCTCCAAACGATTCAATCAGGGCCCGATAGTTTTATATCGGCCACAAACGTAATATTGTAAGGGTCGATATGTAATGTGAAGAGGCTGATCGTGTCGGAAGCCAGTCATAAAACTTTACGAACCACCGCCCTCTGCACCTATCTGTGACAATCATCTTATTGCACAGAGTAATACCAAGACAGAGATTGCTTAGTCTTAAGATAACGTTACTTCATATAATAAATTAATATAATAAAATTTTACATAATTTTTCGGCTTTTATTTTAAATTGCTAATGTGAAATATATTATATATTCTTAAGTTTTATAATCTGTCTATAAATTTATTATCCGGCCTCGCATTGGTGCATAGAAAATCTGTAACAGCTTTTTATTTATTTATTGCTCTTTACTCTAGCTTACAGCTCAGTTACTGATATAGCATAGCTTCTATACATTTTTTTCTGTTTGTAAATTCAAAAAACAATCACTTCCAAATGATGTGATGCTGGTTGTTTTAAAATCCTTTCTTAAGGGATGGTTGCATTATAAAAAATAAACATATGAAATAATGTTCTTAACATCTATGAGATATATTTCCTACGAGTAAATAAGTAAATAAATTCAACATATTTAATTACAATTTTTAGTTCTCTTCCCAATAATCAAACTTTTAAATCTAAAATAACATCTTCCGAAGATGCAATTTTTAAGTGTAAAAATGTGGTCCTAATTATTTTGAGTTCGTTTGAGTATATTTTAAAGTTAAATGACAGTCTCTGCTCTCAACTACACTGTGTGCGAAGGGCTGAGATTTCAATAAACGCCATCCGATCCCTGATTGTTCCTTGTGCCCTGACACAAATATCACTCACATCTCTACACACTGCTCTCTTATAGACCTTACATTCATATGAGGGAGACATGGTACTGAAAAATAACCGATGTCAGGCGATACTTACAACTCTGATTATTTAGATGATTCATGGGCATAACGAAATGAAAGATTTCCTTTGGAATAATAAAAGTTACTGAACCAAGCTTTTAGTATTTACTAATGCCATTTAAATATACAGTTAAAGCTTAAGTCATACGCGGCATTCCACGTGAAGCGACCAGGTAAAAAATGTTGATGTTTCCTATTTTGGTAATATTTTGTTATGTTATACCAATATATGTCCTCAATCTAGATACAAAATATTTTTACACTATAAAGTAGTATATAGTGGGAGGAGTTAGAAGTTTTGCGTAACCGGCAGATACACGCTACTTCTAACTTTATTATAAAATATACCGCCGATTCTTTATTATTTGTTTGGTAGGTGTAGTTTGAATATAATATTAAAAAAAATTGATGCCATTAAAGCTACACAAAACATCTTTAAAGTTCCAGCCGAAGGTATTTTGTGTAACTAAATGTTCATCTAAGATCGCGCTAACTGACGGCATCTGCGCTTCTGCGGCGACAGGTATCCTGTGTAACTCCTAAACGTCTTGCGGGCCCACTATGAATTTAGGCGAATATTATCTTCACATTATTAGCTACTTTCAGGACTAAAAAATTAAATAATAATTTAATATGATTTTTTCTGATAAAACAAAAAAATCCAAAAATGCATTTGAAAAGCTCATTTAAAGTATAAATTCCGTTACATTTTTTCGTCGTATCTTTTCAAAACTGGTTAATACGATTGGAAGTAGTACGTACCTGCCGGTTATGCAAAACTTCAAACTTTTCTAACTCACTAACGACACTGTAGTGTAAAAATATTTTGTATCTAGGTTAAGTGATATATATAATAAAATAAAAAAATACTTAAATTGGAAACATCAACATTTTTTACCTGTCGGCTTTGCGTGGATGCCCCTGATTTCAATCGAGATGGATTTTTTAACAATAACGTATATGAAATAAGGCTTTGGAATAACAAAACCATTTGTATTTTTTTTATTGTAGTGCTATGCTTAGTAACTGCAGTACATTGTACACTTTTTAAAATTATATATAACTAGCCAGTAATAACTTAATCAAAGAAATCCAGTTTATACGTTTCATTGGTTAGTTAAGTATCCAATACATTCATTAGCAAGTAAAGTTTCTATTAAGCGTAGCTATATTTATTGATATACTATTATTATATACGTTAGATATATTAGGTTCACTATTAAATATTAGGTTCACTTTATTTAATTCTACTAATTCTCCTAAAACTTGTAAATATTTCACGACAGAGAATGTTTGTAAGTACCACGTTTCCATTATTCTGATACGCGGCTTTAAAATTGGACGTACCATAATAAGACCGTAAAAGTTTTATCTGCATGTAAACAGCGGGTAAGTTATATGAAACATAATATGTTACTGACGTTTCATAAGAAATATAAACATGACGTCAACTCATGAGTACAGTAAGAAGTTCCAAAGAGTCCTTATTGCGTGCTTACGATTTCCCCAACCCTAATGGGCGAGCGCGATTTCGCTGACAAATAAATATGTACCGCCCTTCCCGCCAAGAGTAATTGTAAGTGTGGAGCCGCTAAACAAGCAGAGGGGTTAAAATGTAGTTTAACGTGTAGTTGCTTAATTCCTGTCTAGTAGTAAGTAGCAGCCTTGGACTTAACATTTATATAGTTAAAAATTGTGCCCAATGCATTCAAAGTCTGGGACATTTTGTCTTCAACGTCACGGAATTAGGCATACCTATATAATCACGATTATTAAAATATTAAAACTGTTACTGTATAAAATAATACAGACCTAACACTTTGGTAGCTTTGTGCGAAAATTTAATTTTTTTGTCTCGTAGGTACTACATTACTTTTACGTTAATCACTTTAAAACATAAAAAAAAATACAAAAAATATCTGACAAATAAAAAATAAAAGTAAATAACAGAACACCTTAATTAATTTTTCTACATCTCTCTGAATAGAGATCAAACAATGAGCACTCTGTATAAAACATTGCAAAGAATATATATCATGCGACTAATTTAAATCTATGTATATCCGACATTACGTTAGTATATTATCAAACCTTGGAAATTCTTAGCGGAGAGTTTAGTTAATGTATAACTACATTAGCAAACGAGCATTCACGAAAAGGGATGGCCACTGCAGTCCCTAGAAATGTATGAATAATAAATTCACAATAAGGAAGATTATGTAGGAAACTAAGGTGTCCTACCTCAAAAAGTCAAAGATTCCTTGTTTTATCCCTAACTTGAAAATTCAAACGCCACGTACAATTATCCCTATCATACCACATGAAGCATAAATATATGATAGAAAACTCGCTCCAAAAACATACTCATGGCCCGACATGGTAGGTTCACTGGCATGCAACACGATAAAGCACCAGTTAACATAAAAGGAACAGGAATTTCTTGAGCAATAAAAAGAAACGCCCAGAGCTGTGCGTGACCACGACGGAGCCCATGAAAATTCATATTTATTTTCGTTTCACAAAGTTAAACACGACAAGCAACCTTTCAAATTACAGGATTTTTATATTTAGAGGCCTTAAAAGCTATCTTTCTTCTGTGTTCTTTATTTAGTCG
>DWOQ01000828.1:0-10266 GCA_018251115.1 Codatractus alcaeus | reverse complement strand
GGTTTCCTTAACCATCCACCTTCGCTAAAGGGAAGGTTGCGGACCTAGCGAAGTGCCGGAGTCCTGGCCGCCCGCCTCTGATTAAAATTGGATTGCGGCTGACCCAAAGGCACCACCTGCGAGGTACGGTCGGCTAATTTAAGTACCATCTTATTACGGTTCATAAGACGGACAGCGGAATCTTAATAATAGATTGTAATTGAGCTGCACAAACGTTTCATTCCCAGCTTTAAACCAACCTACTCTCTAAATGAATCTTTTAACTGGCTAAATCATAGCATTCAAGATTCAACAACAAAGTCCGCCTACACAAGTCAAAATAAACAATGCCCGAGTCTATCAAGTAGAGCCACTCGACTCGAGTTAACCAATCTAGAGTATTAGTCCATACAACGCCCCTATTGTTTGTGGAGTAGTGGTGGGGTCACACTTGGGGAAACCAGAGAACGTAAATATGTTCGGGTACTAAGATATGATTAAAAAAAATGTGCGATGAATATGTAAATAGTTCAGTGTAATGATTAACTTCATTCTTAGGTATACGTACATATACGAGTATCAAAGTCAGATATGTCCGAGAAGTAAAGAACTATTATATTCAAAATTAAATGTTAAAAAGAATATTCAAAAAAAGGTAAAAAATATTACAACTACTTCAGTATCATGTGTTAAAGGCATTGATGTTCAAATTTATTATGTATCTCTTTGTATTTAATGTATTTTTTTATTCTATAAGTAATTCTTAGAAGTAAAATAAAAAATGTAAGTAAAAGATTTATTCTGTTATAAAAAATAGTTTTATTTTTCACATACACTACAAATTATAAAAAATCCCTATAGTTACAAATATTTTTAAAATCTTAATACTACAACTTATTAGGTGCAATTTCTAGCTAAGATCGCTAAAGAAGGTAAGCCTATACCTATTTCTAATTTGTCGGATATTTACGTCACAAACACAAAATTAGATACGCACCTTACAATGTTATACGCGCATGTTCCATTCTTATGTGTAGTGTGTCCGCATTTTTACTTTCATACGACCTATATAGTGGAATATGGCCGTCTGGATATTGTAAAAAATTGGGGTAAATGGAACTTCTGCATAAATCATTTGTGGTAGTCATTGTTCTGTTTTTAAAACGGATGTTTTTGGTACGAAGAAATTGTAAACAAAAGGTTTCTTCTCAGAAATGTATTCTTGTGCGTGATTTAGTCTGGTTGATATCGTTTGCAGTTTGATATTTCATCTAAGCTTAGCTTACGGGATTACTGCTAAATTTGAAATTCGATTCGATTGTTTGTGCCTAAATTGTCCTTTGACGTGTAATGTTCTATTATTACTTGCGATAAAACAATACTGGCTACGTAACTTTAAAAACAAGCGACTTCAATCGTTACGCCTTTCTACAGGGGTACGTAATCTTGGATTGTCATAAATGTAGCAATAACTCAATGGCCAGTCACTACACTTTTCCGATTCGAATTTGAGGAGACCAGCTGCATGTTTGAAACCCAGGGACCTAAGTCAATGAAGAAGAATTCTCAAAGAAGTCTCCAAGAAAAACAATTATCCAATTCGCTTCATAAACGACACAGTTATGAAGTAACATACAATACAGTCGAAGTCAATTAATTATCCATTATTAAGGATGGTTCAAAAATTACTCGTCAAATCTTGATTAAATTTAAATGGGACCTCACTAGAGGCACAAGATTTTTATTTAAAAAAATCAAAATCGGTAATGCACCTACATTCGAACTCGTTTAGTTCGACCGCGGAGGTACCGCCGCCACCCTCATAATCCTCCGTGAAGCAATTTTTGTGTTTCGGTTTGGAGAGGCGTGGTTGCCATATTTAAATACGAGGCGAACATCTTAGTTCTCAGGGGTAGCAACGTATCTGTGATCAAACTTAGGTTTGATTTAATTGTATATGAATATATAATATGTATGTTTATATGTATATGTAATATGTATGTTTATAGGCAGCATTTACTACTTACCATCAGGTGGAATGCATGCTCGTTTGTTTCCATTATACGATAAAACAAATTAACGAATGAATGAATGAAAATTTACTCTCACAATAGGTCTTACACGTTAGATGACAAGTTGCAATATACTTATACGAGTATCTTAATCCTTACGTTGTGAGAGTCTGGTGCCCAATGTAGGTTAATAATAACCTGAAGTACAGGTCACCAGTATCCTCCGGCGGAAAGTATCATGAATATGGTATCCGGTGGGTAACCCTAGTAAAAGTTTCTGAGGTAAAACAGTCGCATTAAGAATCTCCGCCTATTTGTAGTCAGTTTAAAAGTGAAGGAAAACGACGAAAAAGCTTGACAAAAAAACCGTTATTCTGGAGGTTCATACATAACGGTTTATTAATGTCCTGTGATATAAAATTAACGGTATTAATTTGTCCACAGGTACTGTTAAAAGAAGCGCAAGTTTTCACTACCATCTGGTATTTTTTTGCAGGTTAGTAACTTTTATACCAAATCTTCTTTATAACTGATGGTAAGTGGCCACTGCCGCAATATTTGTTATCCACCTCAGAAAGGACGTTAGCTACATATGGTATGTACCCGGTGAAATAAGTTGGAATGCCTCATTCAATTATTTCCTCACTACACCCTTAATACTAGAGCATAATAGTGCTAATGCTAGCCTGCAAGCATTTTTATGCCACTGCTGGCTGATTCTCTCCTCACAACTGGACAAGGTCTGAAGCATACCACCACGCTGCTCCAATGCGTATTGGTGGAGGACTATTGCTATTATCCATGGGTACAGTCAAATCACAAAAGATTCTAAGTACTTGAATTATCGTAAAAGCTCACAATCAAAATATTATAAGACATACAGTGAACAGAAATACTATTTCTATTTGTACACATAAATTAAAAGAAGCCATGTGCTATCATATCCGGAGAAGTGTACTTATAGTGAACTGAGATTTCCCAATGAGATGTGTGGTCGCGTTAAATATTTTTTAACCAAACTCTCTGATGTAGAGCCATAAAACTAAGCTAAGCGCCTGGATATCCGTCAGAAGTTTATTTTTGTTTGACCGCCGGAATCTATGTTTTTATTTATATAATTTGAGTATGGCAAGTGGGGAGTCATTTGAACCGGGAATATGGTTTAGATTTTAGGATTTTCTATTATTAATAGGCAGCAGTAATAGTCTAGTAGATAATATAAAATCCAGGGACCGACGTGAATGAAATTAATATTAAACTCCTTTGGAATTATCCTCTCACTGTGTTTAAAACGCCAGATAGGTTGAGTTAACAATACCATCTTTATTAGGGGTTACTAAGTAATCTATTTTTAAGTAGTATGGTGAATACTTTGTGACGTTTTTAGCCTAATCATATATTGTAAATCCGTAATTGGCTTCAAGACCTATATTATAAGTTTTAAGCGTATTTTTTTTCTACAAGCTGTGGATTTTGTGAATAAATAAAAATAAAACAAAAATAAAAAATGTATCATCGTGGTGCGCTGTTCCAATGAACCATGCACTGATTGTGAGGGTTCTGTGCACAAAGGGTGCAATCAGGAGCCTTTTACTAAGTGTCTGTCCGTTTGGCCGTGTATCCGTCTGTCCGTCTGTCACTGCAGCTTACGTACTGTAATAGGAAGACATATTCACAGAGTGCACATAGCCGCTGTCATAACTAATAATAAAAAAATAAAAGTAAACTAAAGCTTTAAAATAATAACAGATAATTATTAATCCACGCCATCTATGTCGCTACAATCGAAACATGCGTACCTACATGATGTGATATTGATAATATTTTGTTGCCATATTCGGCGGTATTTGTATATTACGTTGGGATTGCCGCTTGAAACATATTTATGTTCGGCGTTTTTTCCTCGATATTCATGACGGTAGGCAATCGTTCCTGTGCGAGTATAAGTTGCCCATTTTTAATTTGCGTATTAATATTATTTTGCATATCGGTAAAACATTGTAAGAATGGCTGAAAGTCTGTATATCAATAACTTAAACGGAAAATAAATATATAATTATGTTACTTTCAGATACACTTTGATACGCTTATCATAGTTTTTTTATGATTTATTTTGTAAGAGGTACTCACGATACGTTTTATTTATTGTCACTATTTCGACTGAGTTGCATGGGTCGAACGGCGAAACTGCGAAGAAACTGTTGACTAGTTGTAGATTAAGATTAATCTAGACTTAGGATAGATAGGTTTTTCTTTTTAAAGTAACATATCGCGGCATATCTTCACGCACCAAACTTCGTTATCTTTGTGTTTACATAAATAAAACAATACACAATAAAATAAATAATTAAATTATAACATTAAATAATACCGTTACATTATAAAATGTCAAAATTTTTCGATAATGTTCGTGTAAAATCATATAACATTATTTATTTATTTATCAAAATTCGTTCGAAGCGAAAAATTATGCCCATAGAAACATTTAGAAAAGTACATTCAAAGCAGTAAATCAGGGAAGGTCAAAATGTTCTGGTGTACGCGGAATCGCGTCAGAATTATATTTAGAAACGAAAATCGGTTCTAAGCAAAACACTCCGTCTTGGTTTACATTGTGAAAACTGCATTTATTTTCAAGGAAACTACGAAATAGAATGTTTTAACACAATTTCGATCAGATACCGTGTTTTACGGCAGGTTACCTAGTGATTTGTATTGAGTCTACTACACGCTGAATTTGATTTTTTTTATAGAACATCTTAGGGGTTCCTTACAGCTAAGGTTACCACAAAAAAGTTCTTAAAAATGTGTGATTTTCCAAACCGTGCTAGGAAAGCGTGGTGAACATTTTTTTTTCGAATGTGTAGTTACTGTTGGCCATAGTGGCCTTGACAGCTTCACCGGCAGCTTTTTTTGAGGCAAGCCCCTGGAGGAGCTCAAGCTTGGGAGGACAGAAGACTATGATCGGGATGCGTAATGAAAAATGACCTACCCTTGAATAAAAATGGACTGTGATGATAATAATCTTCACTAACATTTTCTAAAAGCAGTTTACAATATTTTATATTTATTACCTCGCGTAAATACTATGTATGTACCCAAAACATTTTTGGGTTAAAAATTATGTACCTGTCCTAGAAAGCTATGCATTAACCTATTCATTGATTACATGAAAATAATCAGTCAAGTGCGAGTCGGGCTCGCACATCAAAAGTTCCGTATTATAGAGTTAAAACGCCGAAAGAAGATGCTTGTCCGCTACAAGCGCCATATTTACAAACCGCCTGATATCGTCATAATATATTACGATATCACACAACATATAAAAATTCGGCCTCTTGAACGGGAGGTCCTGAGTTCAGACCTCTGATTTTTCGAAATTATGTGCGTATTACAAATTAATTATGACTTGCGGTGAAGGAAAACATCGTAAGGAAACACGCCTAAGAGTCCTAAAAATATGTTCTAAAAGGTGTGTGAAACCTACCAATCCGCACTTGGCCAGCGTGGTTGATTATGGCCTAAACCTTTCTCACTCTAAGAGGAGGTGCCCAGCAGTGGGAGAAAAATGATGGATGATGATAAGAGTCCGAACTGTGTACTAGGATAAACTGCATGATATGTTAATAATTTACACTATAATTTCTAATGCTTCCCACATTATTTGTTAGTTTTGCTAACAATGTCTTCAAACACTAAATCTATGCCAATCTTGGCGCCATTCACTCTGATAGCATCAAAACATCGTAGGTATTGTTGGCCGTAAAATATTATACCTATTAACATGTTACGAATGTGTTCTACATTACAAAAAGGAGGAGAATGTTTGTATGTATGTCATATATCACCAATGTTTTCGTGAACTGTGGATAGATTTTGATGATTTTTACGGTTACCTATTCTTCTATTTCATTTCTTTCATTTCATTTCTATCATTTCATTTCCTTCATTTCATTTCTTTCATCTCATTTCTTTCATTTCATTTCTTTCATTTCATTTCTTTCATTTCATTTCTTTCATTTCATTTCTTTCATTTCATTTCTTTCATTTCAATTCTTTCGATTCATGTCTTTCATTTCATTTCTTTCATTTCATTTCTTTCATTTCATTTCATTTCTTTCATGTCATTTCTTTCATTTCATTTCTTTACTGTGCCACAATTTATTTATTGTAGGTTACCCCTTAGAGATACACGTGTATCATTGCAGACTTTCTTGTAGACCTTTTTAAGATGTAAAATACCGTAGAAAATTATTTTGATCTATCTCGTAGGGTTCAGCCTGCGTTTACAATACAAGCACAAAAATGTGTTTATTTACGACAGCACATTAGAAACCTGTAAAATTATCACTATTTTTCTGCTATTATACATATAAACTTTCTTCTTGTATCACATGTATTAAAAAAACTGCATCAAAATCCGTTGCGTAGTTTTAAAAACTTAAGCATATATATGGACAGACAGCGGAAAGCGACTTTTTTATACTATGTAGTGAAAATACTCCTTTGACTGACGGACAGATGGACAGACAAACAGACGAACACATAGCATAGTCTTACTAAAAGGGTTCCGCTGACATTATTTGGGTACGGAACCTTAAAAACTTTAATGACGTCATTTATTTTTTATATTTTATTGTAAACGTAGAGATTACAAAGGGCGAACTTAATACCTAATAATATTCTGACCAGTCAACCCTTAGTGACGGGAAAAAGTTGCGATAGGAGTTACAAAAATATACATTGTCATTGTGCGGCTTCAAACTTTTGCGTTGCGTACGAAAATCAATCTTTAATGAAACTACTTGTGAAAAAACTACACATATGTATCTATATTCCTATGATACGAGCTTATAGTATGTGGCTCATGGATTTCCTGACCTTGCAACTATTTCTAGGTAGGATATGATTTAGCATCGAAATATAGCAAAGCTCTTTGATATAAATTTTATGCGAGCTCATTACTGCGTTGGTCTGATTGAAGTTAAATTTTAGTACTATCATTATTAAGGCCTTAAATAATAATAAATACAATGTTGTCTATACTCACAAACTAGATTTTATGTAATATTTTTATGACGTTGCCTGCAACGCTTTTGTGCGACTGCTGGCCACGGGTTTCTCTCCACAACTGGAGAAAGCCTACCCACGCTACTCCAATGCGGTTTGGTGGAGAGGGTTAGTGTCGAACCCGTATCGGATGGTTTTCAAACCGCCCAGCCTCCGACAAGTTATGACGTCTACTATCCAGTGATAACAACCGGGACCGTCTGCCTAACCTACCCTTAGAAGCACGGAGACGACGTTATTAAGTATAAAATTGCCCATCGGTAAGATGGGAGACTAACTTGAGGTAACAAATAATTTGTTACCCCTGAGAACTAAGTTGGAATACCTCGCATAAGCGTCTACCTTACCAGCCTTTTCAAACCGGAACACTGTAGCATAATTATAAATAAAAAGTTCAATGAAATTCTTGCAACAAACGAAGATCGTTATTAAGACAGCGGGGATAAGTTTGATTGAGACGGCACGTGAGGTCAGAGCCAATTAGGGGAGGCCTGTGTCCAGCAGTGGACCGTAAGGCTGATGGATGGATGGTTGTGTTTATATGAAATTTTGGATCTGGCTATGAATTATTTTGGTCTATCCTTTCATTTTGGATAGTTTTAGTTACGAGTGTGTTGTAAAATAGAATATTATTTGGACACTATAAAATGAAAATAAAATTTAAAAAAATCGAAACTTTTTATTCAATTTGATACGCGATAGTTTCATTTATCGGATCTCCATAACATCCTTCCATTAAACTCCACTCAAAACCAGTTATTAAACTGTTATAAAGAGTATACCCCTTCAAAGGATAGGCACTTATAGGTAAATGGTTGATTAAAAATAATTTCTAAACGTCAATAAACCGAGGGAGTTAAAATTAAGAGTTTATTCAATAAGATTTTAGGGACGTTGATGTAAGCTACAGTAGGTAACCAACGTATTAGACCGTGCAACATTTTTATATTTTACTTTTTTATTTTTTAACAAATCCTTGGCTGGATTTGATGTTTTAATACTTCTATCGTCATATTACGAAGCTATAAATTCTGCAAGAAAAGACGCCTTCTACACTCATAGCTCCACACTAGGATTCCCTGCGTCGGTGCCTTACACACACAAAGACTATACACGAATACCCAGGTCCAGAAAAAAGATCTAAAGACAATATTCACTTAGATTTCTGACTTGCCGGGGATCGAACCCGGAACCCTCTGCGTGTCAGACCGGTGTGGTAATCGCACCGCCACGTGCGTCGTCAAATTATGTGGTACGCTTTGAGATTGAATTTAATATAGAAAGTAGAAGAATCTGTGTTTTGTATGTGTGTGTTGAAAACTTACTTTTAAACCAATTTTTTTTTGGAAAATCGACATATTTTTTAATTGAGGTTTGTGATATGAAAACTTCTTTAGCGTCGGTGTAATTTGAAAATCGATGAAACGAAAGAGACGACGAAAAAGAGACAGACACATCAAGATTTATACTGGGAGAAAATGAGATAGGAAACATAATGTACGTACTACATGTATGTATGTTCTACACCTATCTGTAGGTATTTGTTCTGTAGATATATCTATACCATAACCATATGTACGGATCAACATTCCACAACGATACAAAAATATCGCTAAAAATAAACCACTCCAGAAAATATGCATTACTGACGATTAGCGATAGATCGGTACCATTGCTAAGCTAATAGTTAGAGATTTACGGTCGAAATGCTTTTATATCGACATTAATTTTTGGGGTTCCGTACTCAAATGGCTCTGACAGAATCCTATTACTAAGGCTCCGCTATCTGTCTGCTTGTGTGTGTGTGTCCGTCTATACGTTTGCCACTATCCTGAAATTTTCTTAGTGTGTACTGTATATGTACAGTCTCTTATAACAAATAATAATTAAAAAATAGGAATAAAAAAAATCTTAAAAATGTAATTAAACATGGCTTAAAAAATAAAAGCTAAAAATATAATAAAACTAAACTATATGAATCCATGCCATCTTGTTTTCACAATTCTGATGTACAAGTACCCACATTAAGTGTGATGAATATTTTGTAACAATATAGGGTATATGTTTATTGCTCGCCGCTACAAACATCAAATATGTTCGGTGTTATTGCTCGCTAATGACGGTGGTACGGAACCGTGTGTTTGCAAATTCGATTCTCACTTGGCCGAATAATTTCATGACTTGTGGATTCATGTAAGTTTAAATACCACCTTTTTTCGTATTGTGTAGTTGCTGTTGGCATAGTGGCCTTGACAGCTTCACAGGGTTTTTCGAAGCGAGCACCTTGCGGAGTCCAAGCCTGGAGGGCAAACGACTATAATCGGGAAGGGAGGAATGGTTTTGGTGCTCGTTTCCGGGTTCCTTGATCGTCCACGTTCGCTAGAGGGAAGGTTATGAACAGCGAAATGCCGGAGTCCTGGTAAACACCACTGTGAAACCACTAATATACAGCTGTCTCTCTCAGGTAAAACCTATCTCAATATGTTTGTGAACGTTGTTCAGACAAATCACACAATATTTATCGACTTGCCGACAACATTACAGCTTGAATAAACTCGTTTAATTCGTAATTACCTCGACATAAGGAGCAATTTAGCTTTAAAATAAATTAACTTAACGAAGTGAAGACGGATTTGCGATGTGTGGCCGATGGCGAACGTTTGTCAATTTGTACGAAAATCACATAACGAAGGCATAAATCCAATTTAATTATTATTTTTGGAGGGATTTAATTTATAGTACATATTCAGTAGCGTAGTTGTATATCCAAGGGTCCTAGAGCAAAAATGAAATATAGGTCCTGTACTAAACTAATTGCTTTAAATTAGGCTCCAAATTCATTTGAAAGTAAACTAAAGGTTAAGGTAGAATAAAGGATAGTTTTCAGTTAAGAAATTTGTTTTTAAAATATAATTTACAGTCTTTTGTTATTTATGAAGGCCCCCTTGAACTTGGGGGCCCCGAAGCCCTGCCCCGTCTAAACCTAAGTTAATACGCCACTGAATATATAAGGAAATAAGCGTACAATACATATCATAAGTAGCCACAATAGCCTTCAGCCCTGAACAGCAACGCTAAACAATGGTGGTGCTACTGGAACATCGAAGAACTACCACTAAACTACTACATGAAGGTGGTAGAACTTGTTTGGTTCGACCGGGGAGGTACCACCGCCACCCTCATTATCCTCCGTGAAGCAATTTTT
>DWOQ01000827.1:0-10269 GCA_018251115.1 Codatractus alcaeus | reverse complement strand
TTGTAGCGCAACATATGCAAATACCGTCGACTATCGTAACAAAATATTACGATATCACAAGTGTTAATACTCGCGCATCGCTGCAATGTTAATATATAGGCCTGTGTTGATAGGCGACTGTTAATATTTTTAAAAGCTTTTGTTTTACTTTCTATTTTTTATTCTTTATTTTTATAGCAGGCATCAAAGAAGAATATATTTTATGTGTTTACCTATTACGGTGCATAACATTATTTATATACTCTAAAAATCCTTAGTAATGGGGTCCCATTTGCACCCTTTGCTTACTTAATAATTAATAGTTTTATAGTTTCCATATGTAAATATTACAAATACCTACTAAACTTAATATCTTGTAGGATTTTATTATTTTCACTTCAAATTATTTCGCTGATGGTAAAGTATAACGAGGTTACGTAAGAGGAAAAATTATTTCCAATATAAGATACATTTTACAATCATAGGTTCATACTAGGATTTCCTGTGGACTGGGTGTCGTGTCATAAAAGAAATCTAAACTCATCACTTATAATTTTGGCTGGCCAAAGATCGTACCCGAAACTCTGGGCGTGTTACACCAGTATGGTGACCGATCCGCTACGTGGGTCGTCATTATACATTTACATTTAAAACAAGATAATACAACAATACACATAAAACAAACTTCGTTAGCAAACGCAATAAAACATAGCAACTAAATAAACATCGATAAATATCTTATAATAACAGAGCTGGCTAGTAAAAGCCAATTCTAAATCTTAGTCCAATTTTACGACGTGGCCCCATTCCTTGGAGCCGCGCGGCCCACTTCGCCCGGTAACGGTGAGTCGCACGCGACACGCGCTTTTTGCGACCGCCGAATTATCTCTACTTTGCATTCGGACGAGCTATCTATACATAGAATAAATCTGTAAAATCGTGTCCAACCCTTTAAAATAATAAACAAAAAATTAGCCAAGTTCGAGTTGGACAAGCATCTAAAGGGTAATACATTTTCTGTGATAAGCACATGTTACGTTTTATAAGAATCAGCCTTGTGAACGATGGGCAGACGGATAGCGAAACCTTAAAAATATGCATTGGCATTATTTAGGCACATAAAAAAAACTATCCGGATTGTTGGCAATATGCAATATTTTAAAAAGATGTACGTCAATATTTGCTGGCATCTTATATTGCTTTTGCCAAAACAAACATGTTTTTCTTCAGCGGTTTTTCTTCATGCGTCTTTATTATAACTAATTACATAAAATAATTGACATATATCTTATAGATTTTAATAAAAAATATGTATGCATTTAATCTGATACAATTTCATTTTTCATCATCAACCACTTCTTTCCCACTGCTAGACACAAGTCTCTTCTCAGAGGGAGAAGATTTTAGGCCATAGTCTACTTTTATGAGAACTTTTGTTTTAGAACTCTTAGGTAGGTTTCCTCACGATGTTTTCCTTCACCGCTGATCACGTGACGATTAATTTCTATTGATACAGTTTAAAATCTTACAATTTACTATTTAATCAATAGTAAGATTTAGCTGTAATTTTGAAAAAGGCAAGTTAAAACTTGGAAATATTTATATTTTATTCAAAGGCAAATATTCCTACTTTGTCTCAAGTATGTTGTAGTTAATGAAGTCCAACTTTATGGGGCCCTAGACGTGGTCTCTCTCAAACACATCTTGAGATACAATGGCATTTTAATTAGAAGATAATACGTGTTGCGCCGCATAGCTATCACTTGCATTCAAGTAGAAGGTATATTGAATTCGCCATACATTATAATAGCCATTGTATATTTTAACTTAATCGTTTAGTAAGTATCCAATTAAATTTAAAGATTCATACAAGTCCAAGTCAATGCCTCCTAGACTGAAATAAACTTATTTCGAGAAGATTAATGACTTTTGCAAATTGGGAACGTAACGTTATTGAAAATCCAATTCATGCTTTCCGTGAAGGTAAAGACTTCAACGCAATCATTATTTATTTCTTATTCAAAATTATTAATTTAAGATTTAAATTTAAAAATAAAAAATAACGAATCAATTTTGTAATTTTTTTTAAATTGTGAATCACTTTCGATTTGAATAAATTTCATTTAAATTTGAAAAGAAAGTCACAAAATTTGCTTTTCAAATTCAAATAAAGTTTGGAAAAGAAATGAAGACTTCAAATGAGTTTTGTATGTTCAATTAAATTATAACCAAATGTATTGATTTAGAAATAACACTGAAAAAATATAACTAAATAAAGTTTGTAGTAAAAACGTCACCGAAATTTACGAGCGGAGCTAAGTAATGCCTCGAAGGTTATCTTCTTTATCATAACATTACAGTATTTATTACACAAACATTAACAAATCGGGAGGATTCAAATCCCAATTAACCAAGTTTGAACAAAAACAAGAAGATAAATTGCTACATTCGGTTACTTCGGACCGCAGCGCTTTGGCGGCATTTTGTCAGTAGCCACCCGTAACTCAAGGTAATAAGGCTTATACTGCAATAATAACTAGTAAGTCAAACCGACACGGTACTTATATTGCAGGTGTCATAAACGAATAAATAAATACCTGGGCTTATTAAAGAAAAGGTTGCGTTTTCTTTGTGTACCGGACATTATTTTAACTAATATTTATTTTGCTATGCTACGGTTAACTTTGTCGGTAGACCGTGTTTTTAAAGATATAACAGGACCAGCGGTGGGTTAAAGCGATTTTATTGCAGCTAACTGTTTTTGGTTTGTTTGTAACCCCTAATTATGTTAGTTGAAACTCAATACTTAAGTGTTATTGTTTTTCTGTTTCGTTAATATTACTTATTTATCACTAAATATTACAATATTCTTCGTTATTCGACTCCGGAGACGCCAACACCGCAGCTAATTCTGTCTAATAATAGCAGTGTTCACCGCTGCCGTATTCTGGTCTGAAGGGAGGGAGGGAGATAGGGAGGAAATTATATGAGCCATTCCAACTTAATGCTCAGGGGTAGTTATATATCTATTGTCGACCTCGTGTAGGATTCTATTCCCGCCCAAGCTTAATTATAGATGTCCTTGATCGGCATTGACCACTTACCATCGAATTGCATGGAGGCTTACTACTTCTATTATAAAAGCAAACTCAATGTAAGTCAATATAACATTAGGATCTTACGTTTTGTACACACGCAAAAACGAGTAAAAATACCCAGGAGACTTCATATTCATCGCTTAGATACGCCTGGTCAAATCAAAGCCAGTGCCCTCTATATTGCAAACCGGTACTGTTACTATTGTGCCAGGATACATAACAACTATTGGTGTTCAGCTACTTGTTCCCGTTGTAGCACACGTAGCTTAGCGGTCACCACGTCTGATACACAAAGGGTTCCAGGTTTGTTCCCAAAATAAGCAGATATGTAAATGATCTATTTGAATGTTTTGCTCTATCTGTTTATATTCTCGTCTTTCTGGGCAGTGAGTGTAGAAAGCATTATTTATTTATCCAGATATTTAAACAACAATGTCCCAATGCATTTCTTTGCTATTGTATTAAAATATAAAGAAAGCACTAAAAAGTTTTGTTTGCATGGAATTATCTGTTTGCGTACAAACAATGGTTGTATTAACAACTTTAAAACCATCTTGAACATCACACGTGTTTTAAACATTTAAGAATCAATATGTTTTGTGTAAAAAAAGGCTCACAAAGTTTAGTAATTATTACCCATTATATAAAGATCGGTAAAAAGTTATGTTTGAACCGCTAAAACATGTGCAGTGTTTGTACTAATGAGATGTTTTAGCACCGTATCAAATTTAAAGTATTGTTCATAATGTTTAGTGGTTGAAAACATTTGGCACGTTTTAAGTAATTATTGAAGACAGGGTAATGGGTGTAAAAAGACTACAAAGGTCGTAAGCGTGTCGCATTATTATTACGAGTATAAACCATTTTGAAGTATTCGTATGTCGACTATTAAATAATACATCTTAAACTGTTTGGGTACTAACACATATCCCTACCAACAATATACCTACCAGGAGTTAGCGATAGAATTTTATTATGAAATCAGAATAGCAAACGAGCATACAGTCAACTTAATGGGGAGTGATCACTTCCGCCCATGGACACCATATAGAGTTAAAGTCCTTCTGAAGATTAGTACATGAATTACTTTATCACTGAGCTGGTCTGCTCATGTCTCTTACCGTACTATTCAAATCAAAATACAGCAGCGCTTAATTGTTATTATAAGGCAGATATATGTAAAAAAATGAAGGTAGTGTTTTTTATTTTTAAGGTAATATCTAAAATATTTTCGTTGTTAATGTGTATAAAGCGGAAATAGGTAAAAAAATAGAAAAAAACAGGATAAAACATTTTTCCCCTCCTATCACAGGTGATTTCTGTTGGAAACCCAGAAGTCCTCTATATAGTACTGAAGAAGGGCACTGAGGAAGTTTTAACGGAGTTAAAAATTACATTAAATGAGTTATGTACTCATACCGAGTTCGTGGTATATTCTGAAGGTTTTCTCTCGTCTACAAAAAGAAGAAAAGCAGATACCGCTGTATATTTGGAGGATATAAGTTTATTCGACTGTAAATCCTAATACTTTTAATAAATCGTTTGTTCGTTAAGCTCGGAGAGGTCTAACCCAGAATACAACTGGAGCGAGCCGCATTGTCTTGACAATACTCGACACGGACGCAGATGCGAAGGAAATGAACTCCAAACCTTGGGAAAAAAAAACCTAAGAAACAACATAATACACAAACTAGCGTCACCTATTTATAACCTTTTATTTACCTTGCCTTGATGGTATGTATGAGTCAATCTTTTAGCTGAATTTTAAAACAGTTATCGCAAACCGATTGAGCTGATATTCCGGATAAACATTAAGACAACGCTTAGTAAGCTACGTTCATTCTAAATCCAAAATGGCGGCTTCTTGCTGGAGGATGAATATTTTTTTAGGTATCCTTGTGATGTGATTATCAAATGCAAGGGTTTACTACTAGGAAGAATACGATTATCAGAGTAAATTTTTAAACTAATGTTCAAATCAATTAAGACTTATTTATCGATAAAAGGTAAAATAGTGAAAAAAGAAGAAAGAGCTTAAAAAAAGTTCTTACGCGCGTGTAGTCCTATCCACAGTTGGCCAGCGTGGTCGACTATGGCTAAGAAGTAGCAAAGTAATGGATTGATATAGCAACAGGTTTGTTATCACTAGAATAGTAAAAGAAATAGAAAATACTTTAAAGTCACAAGACAGTAATGAAGACTATTAATAAGGCACGGTTCAAACTAAATCTGACCCAAAATGCAAGTGGAGCGAGCGACACTATTAAGCTGACCCCACACTCTCGGCGAGGTAGTATGATCGCCACGACCACATTATTCGAATCATATATTTCATCTGATTACAAAAGTATTGTTACCCAATGCTTTAAAATGATATTGTTTTTAGTTTTAAGCTCCAGCTTAAGAGTAACATACGAGTATTTAAATCCTTTGTAAGATTTCTCTGAATCACAAATTCAGTATACTGAGATATTTTCGGATAAAAATAAAATAGAAAGAAAGAAGTAATACACTAATAATTCGCTTACTATTTCATTTTAGGTAAAAAGTGCCATTGCGAGAGTGCAGAGCTACCGTGTGTACGGACCTCACGAACTTTGCGACTCAAACACAATGGGCTTGACTTTTATTTGAAAACCTTTTTGCAAAACTGCCATTTCATTGTCAGTGCGAAGTTTTAGCCTCCGCGTAGGTAATTGTGTGTGTCTGAATAATTTGCAGTGAAAGTATAGTAATGGTTATAATTATGGTGCCTAGTTTGTGCCCCACATATTTTATTATTGCAATAAAAAAGTGGCCGAAATTGTGTGTAGTAAAAAAATCTTAAATTTGTAACATAAATATTTAGAATTATAAATTATTTGGGCTTTCATGCCTGTATTATTATTCCCCGTAGAATAGCTACATTTGCTTCATCATATCATAGCGTTAGGTTTTTCGTGTTTACCTGCTTATATTATGTTATATATGTATAACGTGATAAATTAATTATTTACAAAGTTCAATTTTCACAAATAATCCTTATTAAGAAAGAGCATACAACAAAAAACATGAATTTAAAACCAATACACATATAATAAAAAATGTTTTTTAAACTTTATGAGCAACCCACCCTAAAATTACCGAAAACGAGAGCATGGATCTCATAAACCGAAGCATCCGAAGCCTAAAATAGCGCGTAACACTTAGCAACACCTTGTCAATATTAGTTTGTTTGTTGGTTTTCCTTATAGTCCGCAGTTTGCGGTACGTAAAACTGTTTTTTTTTTTTTGTAAAATTAAAGTACTACGCACAGTTGCTACGCCGCATTGTAAGTTGGCATTGCCGCCTCTCGACATTTGCAATCAAAATTTTTTAGGCTTATGATTTTACCAAACTTTTTGTTTTTTAAGGACTAAGATGTTCGCCTCGTATTTAATATAGCTTCGTATTAAGTATAGCCGGCAAAAATGTCTCTCCAAATCGAAACACAAAAATAGCTTCACGGAGGATTATTAGGGTGGCGGTGGTAACTCCCCGGTCGAACTAAACGAATTTTACCACCTAGTAAAATGTGCATGTGTTTTTGCTGTTGGCCCTAGTGGTAAACAGCTTCACTGGATTTAGTAAGGATACTCATGGACAGAGCTCAAGCCTGGTGCGTTGTGCAGACTATGTTCGATCGCCTGGTGTATCTCTTTCTTACCACTCCCCGCAGTATAACACGAAGGATTCTACCACTATCTTCATTGGACCACCAACTAATTTATAATCGTAACTTAACCGAATTAGGTTACTACCTACATACAATCTGAGTTGCTTTGTGACTTGCAATTTAATTAAATAAATATCATTCAAAAGATAACGCACACAAATATGCGAAATAATCATAGTGTACCTATTTCTTTTAGCCGAAAACCTTTCTCTGAGAGGAAAGTTGCCCAGCAGTGGGATACTAATGAATTCAGTTGATGAGTTACGTTTTATACATAACTATGTAGATATAGTTAATTTGATAAACCAAAGCTTACGTGGCCTGCGAAGTATTACTGCGTCTAAAGGCTTGTAGTATATCATTGAAATATAATCAAATAGGACTGAAACGCAATAAATTACACAAAACGAACAAAGCGACACCTTTCAAAGAATCTGAGAGATCACGCTACAGTAGCACAATTAGACGAGGTAGCTACCAGTTGGTGGTAAATAAAAAGGTTGTCACAACGCTTTGCGCAATTGTAACACGAAGGCACAATGGTCCACGGGTGGCCATTGGTCACGCCTGATACGAAATTGGAATTGTCTTTGAAATGCTCAAAAAGTTACCCTATTTTTGGACAATCGTTTATATTGTAAATATTTTAGTTATGCTGTGCTCCTTGAAATTCTGATGGTACCTGAGGTAGACGGTGTAAAAAACTGACAAAATAATTCACACTTTAATTCTATGGTGCGCCAATGTTGATATGCTGACGAATTCTAGATATTAAAATTGAATAAAAGTAAAAGAATGTAGATAGGTATGTGTCCTCATGTAAAGCTGTTATATCAAAATTTATTTTATTATAGGATACATAACACAGAAAACAAAAACACAACGCAGAGGAAAATATATGAAAATTCATTATATGTTTTAAGATCATATAAGTTTATGAGCCTTCAAATCAGAATACCAAAGATATCTTGATAAGTAATAATGAGTTCATACGCTGGACAGACAGACATTGACGTCTTACCGAATATACCTAATGACTAGGGATTTATTTTTAAATATTAATTCCTTTTTAACTCACTATGTTTGATATTACTATACGTACATTCCTTGTACCCATATCAGGTTTTATCTGATACAGTATTGTGATAGACCGACAGACCGACAAGGAAGCCTATAGGGTACCCTTTAGATACGGTATCCGAAAAATACGACGTATTCTTATAAAAATGTCAAAGCTATTTCATTTTATTACTAACTAAAGCTTTATTGAGGTAGAAACAAAGCCTCCTCAGTCTTGTCTCCCACAATAGGTAACCAAAATATTTACGTGTACAAAAGTAGCTACCGTCCGTCCGTCCATTGTATCATTGTGAACCTGTCACTACACTTGTTTGAGACATGTTTTTCAAAATATAATCGCATTAGCTTCGCCTCCAATTTACACAATTTTTATTTATTTTGCTACCTGTTCAAGGGTGTTCTTTTGTTATTTTTATTATCTCACATCCTTCTGTACTGATAGGTAGCGTAGTACAGGTGTCTCAACTTATTTTAAATTTATACCTATATTAAACAGAAACGAAGTGAAAAGGTTACTAAGTATTGCAGTTTTTGGGTTTTGCTAAAGTTATCGATTAATAATCTGTTTAACTACATACGTAAATCTAATAACTTGGACGAGAAGAATCAAAAGCATTTCCAAATATGCCAGACGTTTTAAATATGTATGTTTCAATGTATGCAACATACATACAATCACATATACATGTAAAATTTTAACTTTTCGCTGTAAAATTAAAACTTTGTAATAATGGTAATAGGTTGTCCAGAAAGTTCGTGTCGATTTTCGCTAGGCTACTTCCCTGCGAGAGATCAGACTGAATATATTACAATTTTTTGTCGAAAACTCTGAGAGATTCCGGAGAAGGACAGAATTCTCGGACACAGGAAAGATGGAGAAAGGTTGTTGTGCAGAATGCTACCTATATAATTTAATAAATGTATTTCAATATTTAATTGAGCTGCGTTTAAATCTACCTTAAATATTGGCATAAAAAGTCCCGACAACCCAGTATATTTGTTTGGAACGCCCAATAGATATAAAATTATGTGAATATTGTGTAGTACCAATAATATTACATACATACTTATCGATTTGACAAAGTTCTTTTTCTAGAAGTGTAAACACTTTAAGATGAAAGCAAAAGAAAGACATGTTTAGAGGTGGTAGAATCATATGGGTTGACTTTGGAGGGACCATTGCCAATCTTGAGCCTAACTGCAGCATCTAGTGCTGATGTGATCTGGTGAGATGTGTGATATCCATGGGTGGCAGAGGTCACTTTTAATCGTACTGCATGCTCGTTTGCCATTACTACGGTATAAAAAAAACTTATATATTCAACATTGATTATAAAATCCTTTTTAAAAGTTAGAACTGAAGTTAAGCAATTGTATAATGGGATTAAAAAGTAAAATCTGACGCCACTATATTCAAATGCCAGACCATTTGAATAGGGTACCTAATAGAAAAGCAAGTCCAGGTTTTTTGTTACAAGTCTAGGCGATTTATATAGAGTACGGAAAAAAAGGTTGTGCGGTATCTAATGAAAGTAACCAACGGACGCTTGATGGTATGTGGTCATAACAGATTAACTCAAATAAGACTTTAATCCTGTCTGAAGTTTCCGCGAATGCCACGTAAATAACTCACTCGAAAGAACAAAGCTAGAATAATTCCACAGTCAAATTTTACATGGAAAGTTTCGCCAGTTGCAATAATGAGATACGGAAAAAAGTTTATTCAGGATAAGTCATACAAGCGTGGTAATTATACATATTTACATATAATTTACGGCATTTTGTAATTTCTAGAACAGTACATATCGGATTACTATTAAAACCACATCTAACGCCCTCTATCGAAAAGTTGCTATAATAACTTATACCACAATCAGGTTTGCTAATATAAGCGCCATCTGTTGTACTTGTCTGAATTATCTTTACAAAACCATTCAGATCAGTTGTACTAAATTGTTACTTGTAATTATTTCTAATGGTTTCACTAGATGTCGCTAGCTACGAAGGCGTTAGCAGCGCCATCTGTTTTGCTTAATCAGACTAGTTGAAGTGACTATCATATCTCAATAGATCGTTAGTTTGTCAATAGATGGCTTTTGTTAAACATTAAACAAAACCTATTTAATAATTGATATTAAATAAACGAGCAATACGCATTTTTTATGACAAATTTTTTGCTTAACATAATTATATCGTAACAAACCATGTCAGTAAGAAATATAACATTGACCGTTATTTAAATAATTAAGTGTAAGAATTTAGTTACAGAAATTGTAAACTGATTAATAACACAAAAAGAAAAACATAAAATCTAATTAATTTTATTTTACTCACTTTAATAATAATCTTACAACTTGACTTCGTGTTCAGTTTTTCCTTTCTTATTTATTCGTCTTAAAAACTATGCAGATTGTTAT
>DWOQ01000826.1:0-10269 GCA_018251115.1 Codatractus alcaeus | reverse complement strand
GTCTTAATTTTACATTTAAACAAGAATGAACCTGGAAAAATAATACCATACTTTAACTGTAAATTGTAAAATATCGTTATCGAAGGCGACATGAAAAGAGAAGACAGAAGAACCAAGAATGTAAAAGAAGAGCGAAGAGATCCAGGGTTGAAATCGCCATTACCTCACAGTCACGTGGTCTTACTGGTACAACGTGTGATGTGACGTAGTGGAAGTCTCGACCCGGAAATCTACACTAGAAGATAGAATCCGAAAAACAAAATGTTCACCACATTACCGGAAGATTACAACAACTTTCATATCATAGTGCCTTTGTATAGTGTATTTTCTGTACTTTCTCATGTTTTCTTTTGTATTGTGTGTAAATAAACTATCTTAACTATTTAATGCATTTTTTACTACATATCTCTTATTATTTGCTACCGGCTTTTTTCTAATAATATGTTGAACTAGGTGTGATACCACAGCAGGCGAACACTTATTATCGCCGATACATCCTATTTCTTTCACTGTCTTTTCATTTTTCCCCGAGGAACAACAAATGTCTTTACCGACTTCAAAAACGGAGGAGGTGCTTAATTTGACTGTATTTTTCTTTTATTTTTATTTTTTTGTTTGTTACCTCAGTATATTGAACCTATTTTGATGTTTTTTTAATTAAAGCTGGCGCTTCCTTTGTAATTCCATTTAAATTTAACTAGTATGACGAGTAGTTTTTGACTTATTGTAATAAATTATTGACTTCGAATTAACTAATTTATTAATGTCTGTTACCTCATAACCCGTCATTTATTAACCGATTTAGACAATTCTTTTTAGTTGGAAAGAAGATACTTCCAACGGAGTCTCATTTTAATGTCATTTACATAGGCCCTTGAGTTTCGAAGATACGAAAGGGAATTCCACAAAATCGAATATGAAATTATGATTGAGATATTGCTACATTTATGACAATCCAAGACTAGGTATCTTTGTATATATGTAGGTAGGTTTTGAGATTAAATTTAGTTGTTTTCTAACTTAGCTTAGTATTATAAAAAATATAAATATATTTCCTAGTAATCTCCCAGTGAATTATAAGGAAGTGACAATTAAATAATTAAGATTATAGGATTGTATATTTTGTTATGTAATGTTCTCATGATACGTTTTATTTAGTGCCAATATGTGGCAATATTTTGTAAATTCCGTGATGATATTAATTTAAAATCATTATGGGTTTGAGCCTAGCACTCGAACCCCAGCGTGAAAGGTCGAATATCTACCACTAGGCTATAACTCCTTTTTATGTTATTGCACTAAGGTTCTGTGGGATATTATTACAAAGTTTCCTGTACGTGACCGAGTGTTAGATTACGCTCACTGCGATATTTTGCACTATTGTGTCATCAGGACATATGTACGTTCCAATAAAAATAAATCCGAACCGTATTATGATCGCGTTGGGTCGAAATTCGCGAAAATTAACAATTGTTTTCATTATAACTGCAATTCGTAATAATCGTAATGTTATTAGATATCAATAAAAGTTTTGCCAGTCTTTGTTTAATAATTGTTTCATTACTTGATAACGGTGATCTTTCTTAGTAATTTGTTGCAAGATATTTAAGTTGTTACAAGAAGTTAAAAATATGAATAAAATTCTATTCTATGTTTAGCTGTCCGCATGTCATAGTATCTTTTGAACTCAAGTGTCACTTGAAACTTTAACAGTGTACTAAGGACGCTGTGACCGTAAAGAATCTACGCCAACTGTTTTGCCATTGCTGAGATGTTCGAGTACTTGCATGAAGGGTGACACCTTAATATTTGTTTGGTAACAACGGTATTTGTGTGTTGGACTTGGCGCAAGAACGTCTTTTTCGTTCGTTTCGTTTTTTCGTTTTTTGTCGATCTTAACGATAGGTTACGGAACCTTTCAATGTGTGTGTTAAACTTGTACTTGGCGTGTTTCAATTCAGTTATTTTCGTGGTTAAAAGCGAATTTTGGCTATCCCTATAAAATTCTCTAGCATTTTGTAAGACTAAATCATACAGATTATCGGTAGCATATTTAAAAGTTTGAAAATTATTTAGAATTTACTAAGAATTTACTTTTTATTATGAGGCGTATGTATATATTGGTTATGTAACGAAAACAAGTTGAGGACAAAAGTTCTAGAGTATTCTCATATTTCGAATTCTGTAAAGATTTCTTGGCGAGGTGTTTCTTATCGCGCCATCTGCCCCTACACACGCCTCCACGGTACTACTAATGGGAAGGGCGTGTACCTAACAGCTTCGTAAATACAGATCGACTGTTTTAAAAGAAACTTCTCGTAACTTGCCAACGGACGTAAGGGAGCTCTTCTTAATTTGGTCGTGATACGAACACGTCAAAAGCAATCGACTTTAGTACATTGGAATAACGTAGAATCTATTCCCAGAAATAAAATCAGACTATAATAGTGCGTGAAAAATTGAAGCACGCATAGATATATCACGTCTACTCGTGTGGACGGTCAGTGGTTGAGTGACTCGCGCTGCCGCCGGCGCCATCTTCACATCTGGACTTGCGCTTGCGCATCTTTACACCTGTAGCAAAGGATTTTTAATAAGATTTACTGATTAGAATATGCGAGAGAAATTGCTTGCTAAAGTTGCGTTTAAAGTAATATTAGAACGAAGTTTAGATGTATTTGGGTAATCATAGTTAACAGACATAATGGTTGACGAATAATGATTTTTGAAAAAAGTTTAACGTGTGTATCTGTGTCTGTGCATCTATGTATCTAAAGCATTGTAGCTCATAAACGCATGAACAGATTTTTGTCTTATTTGCTTGAAAGGTAGTTCGATCGAAAATGTTTTTAGCTTATGTATCTATGTTGACTGCGTGGTGGTGCAGGCACCATACCGAATTGACACGCAGAGGGTTCCGGGTTTTGATCGCCGTCCAGTCAGAAATAATTTAGATTTCTCTTCTGGGTATATGTTTGTGTATTGTCTTTGTATTTGTCTATGGCACTAACGATACAGGGAATTTAGTGTATTGCTATGATTATAGAAAGTGTCTTTTAAATTCAAGAAAATATTATGTATTTTATTCTATTGTCTTATTTATTGTACTATTTACAATTCTTTTTTTACATAATTCATGTGGGGGAGAGAGGGACTTTTACAAGATATTCCAACTTAATCCTCAGGGGTAGCAACGCATCTGTGGCCAAGCTCAGATGAGACTTCAATGCTTTTTGGAATCAATTACAAATTCATAGGATGCAGTGGCCACTTACTATCAAATAGACTGTGCTGCATATATATTATAATTAAACTTTAACCATGACCCCTAATGACTATCAAAACCTTTGAGAAGCAATGCTTAAAAGCAAACTTCTTTTGTGTCGCACTCGACTTTAGAATCGTACTCTGTCAAACTGTAGAGTTATAATTAGCTGTCACTTCCCTTTTTCTGAATTTATCCAAAGTTATATGAGACTCTTGTCATCTTGAGGCTTTGTGAGGCTTTTGAAGTGAGGTGAGAGGTGCTCCAAGTCGATAATTACTGGCTCTACAGGAACCACTGTACATTCGGTTGTACGAAAAGGGGTGGCTGGGTAGGTAGGGGTAACTATTGAAGCGGAATCTACCCCGAGGGTCCTGTTCCTGCGAAATTAGTTCGCGCACTGTCTGCCGGCCGGATTATAGAGTTATACCAAATTTGTTACTGATGCGAAACAAGGATTTCACTACAAGATTAAACCTTCTAGTGTAATTAAATTTCTACATAGCTACATGTGACGTGACACTATTGTTACATGAAACGTGGGTACACACACAAGTTAATACCCAGACTCAGAAGAGACATTAATGATTTTGTTGTCTGGTTGAAAACCAAATGCAAATTATTTAAAGCGAAAACGTAATTTATAGGTTTTTAAAAGAGAGAGAAGTAAAAATAGAAAGAAATATAGCAAATAATAAGCCTTTGACGTTGTTTATAAATTAAGTAATAAGTAGTTCGTAGATCTTGTAAGAGTAATGCAAATTTAAATTTAATGTAAACTTATTAATAACTTAATTATTTGTTAAGTAATGGATCAATAGCCTTAATGACTAATATATTTCTAATTTCTATTGATTTCTGTTGCCTTTATTACTTGGTTTGTATTTTTCGTTATTCAGTTATTCACGAAATAGTGTTACAAGTGCGAATGGGAGTTGCATACCAAAGGTTCTGTACCACCGTTATTAATATCATCTAAAATGGCCGAACTAAAGATTTTTACAGCAGCAAGCGCATCATGTCCAAATACCATCAGATATGGTAACAAAATATACGATATCACACCACAACAAGTACCCATAGTACTGGCACATTGTTACGATGGCGAAATAGATGGCAAACATTCATATAAGTAACTATTTTTGTATTAAAGCTCGCTTTATTTTAAAGCTATTAAAGCTTTGATTTTATCTTTTAATTTCTTTTTTTTACATTATAGCAGCCATTAGCCGTTACACCTAATGAAGGTGTCTACATATTACGTTTTATAAGATACAACACTGTGACGGAAGGACGGACAGTGAAGGCTTAGCAATAGTCTTGTTGGCGCCCTTGGATGCGGAACCCTAAAGAGGAGGTGTTTTTCCTTCGCTCACTTAAAATTGTTAAAACTATCACTTCTGTGTACAGTTTTTACAAAAATATTATTGATATTATATTACTCGATTATACTTCGGTTCTATTTCAAAACTTGCAGTTACGGCTTTATTTAATAACAAGCACTTTCGGACTGCCTTAAGTTTTAAACTCAAAGTCATCTTGTGCTGTAAGATTAGATATCCCAGATTAGATATCCAAGATTAATGGTCTTTACTTTTTTCTTTTCTTCCATCGGAAACATTTTTATTCCTTTTTCTTTTAACACTTTCTATATGTATGCATACGTGTTGACGCACATTTGGGGGAATTTAAAGTTTTAACCGCTGAACTTAAGTATAGTAGAATAGTTACATTGGTATAGTTATTGTATTAAGTACTATACGTCCTTGCTCTATTTTGTGTAGACTCGCCATATTTGTTATAATGTAAACGGATACATCGGTTTTTAATTATGTCGGAATTAATGTAATATCTAGATTTAAATTTATGTTATATAAATTAATGTCATGTGTTATTATGCGTATATCGAGTTATGTACATTTACAATTTTTAATTATTAAAAAAATAATGAAGAAGAACACATGTTGGTGTAATTCCAATAATGACTGACGTGTCTCGTCATATGTAATCATAGTCACACACAGCTTTGCGTCCAAATGAATGAATATACAGTATACTGTTACAGTACTATACGCATATATAGAAAAATATTAACGAAAAATTAATATTTTTTCAGTTATCACCTCTACGATGCAGTGAAAATATGACAATATGTATAAAACACAAATGTTGGCGAAAGGAAGGCATGAAAAACTCAAGTCGGCTCGTATGTTAAGAGGAAGCTGAAACTTTATTCATCATCAAGCCTTTCAAACCAATAATACAAATTCTTGTGAATAATATTAAGAACAAAGTCATTAAACAATTTCTCTATGACCGTTACATAAACCGGCTAAAATTGCAGCAGTTGTTGCTCAAATAAACAGTTAAACTTCTTAACTTGTTTATTTTGCGCTTTGAATAGATATAAGGTAGAACGTTCTATTTTTTAGCCAGAACTTACGGTTATTATCATAAAAAATTATAAAAGCGTAAAAACTCCAAATGTCGTGCAAACAATAGTTATTCATAGACGTTTTATAACGCTAAACAAATTAGGAAAGCATTTATTTAAAGTTTAATTAAAAATTTCAGTAGTTTCAATGTAATATAACGCATATAAAAATATTAATATTCTAATATAAGATTTCTACTAGAACTCTATCTTTGGAGGTATCATCCTACCAATACATCTAAGATCAGCTCCAGCGTAGGCTTATTAAGTTTTGTCTTCGTTGATTACCGATTCACAGGATTACAATCTCAAGGATTCAAATACTATTATTAACTAAAGCACTAAAAGTTAAAAGAAAACACTTCATACAAGTGATTTTAAGGATGTAGAAAAATGTTGATAGGATGTCTACATGCCTGAGAGTCCTGTAGATAAGTTCTCAAAAGCGTGTGAAGTACATCAATTCACACTTGGCCAGCGTGGTTATCCTATCCTAAACCTTTTACTCTTTGAGGAGATTCGTGCCCAGCAGTGAGGCAGAAGTGTTTATTTCACTTCTGTTTATTATTTCCTCTATATTTATATTTAACAGCCTTCGAATTAATTTTCAGCTATCGGCTTGGTTCTTACAGCTGCGCCTCCAACATTTGACAGCTAATTAACTGTAAGTATTTAAATAAAGCTTAAAGCTTTAGAAGGGGTCCTATTAATGCAGAACTTAACGCCATAAAATCGAACTTTGACGATATTGCAATTTGGTAGAATAGGCGTTAAAAATATTTCGATAAACGAACAATTTTAACATTGATTAAAGTATTAAACAAATAAAACAAATATATTATAAATTGTAATTGTACAATTCTGTTTTTTTAAATGAAGTTTTAAATTTGAAGCGAGCTAGATTATATTTTTTTTATTATTTTATTTTAAGAAAGCTTTTATTATAACACTTATTTATTGTAAACAGTGATACACATACAAAAAATAAATACAATTTTATAAACTTTGTGATATTTACTTGTATATATAAGTGTGATACTAACTGGATTTGTGTGTATGCTTTTATATATAACACACACAATAGAGTTTTGTATTTTATTTTAAATTAAACCTTACAACCAACCAGCACAGTCCGAAATGCTGTGATGTCAATTACAAAAGAGAATTAACGAATCGATCACTTGCTCAAAGCGATGCCGAACGCTCAGGCTATCCCGTCTTTAATTGACGCGTCGTGCGTTAAATTATCAATCGGTTTGCCAATAGCCTCCGTATTAGACCTCGGTAAGGTCTATCCGCAATTATGAGGGTTGTATCTGGATTATAATGTCACAATACTAGTTTTAGAATGCAACTGGTAAATGCAGTAGGACAAGCGGTTCAATTTCGCCGGCTAATTCAATTCTAATTGTTATTGCACGGGTTAAATATTGCAATCCCATTAACAAGGATATTGTTAGTTATTCAAATATAATTTTATAATTGTATAATAATTTAATATTGCAAGTAGTGCTGGTAAAACTCAATAGCTTATTGACTTGTGGAGTAGGCTTCAGGCCTCTTAAGTTACAAAAAAACCAGGTGCCCACTAGTCGGACATACTGGGTTGTAGCCAGATTGCAGTGTTCACCCAAAATTAGGTTAATTGTATAAATGGTTAAATCTACTATAAACTGTTTAACGAATCAAATTTTAAATATCAATATTTATATTTGCTCATAAAATAACGCGCGATAAAGCTTTTATTATATTTTCGGAAAACAAACAAAACCTATCAAACCCGCTGCTCAATACCCTAAAACAACTGATTTAATTCCAACCCTTTTTAAGTGACGTAATGGTTAGCACAAATATGAAGCGTCTAAGCTCCCCTTATCATAACCCTTTTAGGGGTTGCAGGCGATGCTTCAATCATGATTCATGATATACTTTGCATGCTTTATTGCACTTACTATTTGTTTGGCTCGATCTAATATTTTTAATCGAGAGAGTGACATGTATGATTTAGGAAACAGAAGTAAATGAGAATGCCGTCGACATGATAGTTAGTGGCCGCTGCTACTTATAGACATCTGTAATCAAAATTAGGTACAATGGAATACTTCAGGTCGGCCACGGATGCATTTCTGCCTCTGAGAACTAAGTTTCAACTATCACTTCACTATTCATAGCTTATCACACCCTTAAGGAACAGCGGAGCTTATCTCTGCTATAATTAGGTAGAAAAAGGTCTAGTTGAAAATATTTCAATAATTAAATTGATTTTTCAATAAATTTGTTTCCTGCTTTATAGATGTTCTCAAATACCTTTACCATATATGTCACAAGGTGCTAGTGATAGTCAGTGAAAAATATTGAGGAATATGATTAAATTACACTTAATTAAATTAAACTTGTATTTTAAATTAAATTAACTTTCGAAGTGACTAGCCACTTTTATAACACCGTTACTTTACTTACTTCTTAAAGCAAATTAATTAAATGTAATTCCAAGTAACAATCAAATTCCAGGTTAAATTTGAATTACTCGCTTCAATTGAAACAGAAATATGGATCGAGAACCGATAGTTTTGTCTTTATCTGAGCCAGGGGTGATCAATCCCTGTCGTGAATCGCCGCAGGCCGCTCTGAGTGATGCGAGACCGAGTTGCTGAGAAATGATCTTTGATAAGATATTTGCATCTGTGATGGAGCAAGAATATGCAAACGACAGACAAATCGGTACGTTTCAAAGTGTCTTTTTTACGACATTACAATAGCTAACGAACATTCCACCTCATCGTTAATGGCCATCCACCCATCGTCTGTAATTAACCCCAGATAGGAACAATCCTATCGTTCTCCGAAGTAACGAATGAGGCCTCAGATGCGTTGCTCTCTCCTTCTAAGGACTAAATTGTAATGCCTAAATTGGTCAACTAAAGATCCATTGGAAAGTGGTAAGGAAGAAACACTTATACGAGGATTTTTTTGTCCTTAGGAGTAGCAACGAATCTGCGGCCGATTTTAGGTAGGGATCTAATGTGGTTATAAACTGATGAGAGCAAAAGTGGCATCTCACCATCAAGTGGACTGTATGCTATACTATATATCACTATAGTAGATGCATAATACCGAGCATAAAAATATATAAATATATAAATATGATTAATAAAACTTACTAAATTTTATTAAATCTTAATAGGATTTAGTTGTATATAAGTTTGCGGATACGTTGCAATCCCTAGGGTATAAGTACTTGCCACCATAGCGTTCAAACTAGAATGTCGTGACAAATTATGTTTAGAATAATAAATTTACATATTAAAATTATTAATTAAGTAAACCTTATATAAGTATGATTATACATAAAATTTAAATACTAAAGTGTAACCTTATCTTTGTGATCATTTAAGTTACATGGACAATCGTTCCGTACCACTGTTATTAAGATTGAACAATATACATACATACGTTTGTAGAATAATTTCAAAATATAATTATAAGACATCACACTTAATGCGGGTACTTGCAAGTTGTCACTATGGCAACATGGATGGCGTGGGTACAAATATCTATTATAGCTTTTTAATGCTTTAATTTTACTATTGTTTTATTATTTATTGTTATAGATGTCATAATGGCACACAATCTGTTAAAATTTGAATTGTCTCTCTATTAGGGGTTATAACATACAGGTTTGTGATAGTCGTATAGCAGAACCTTACTAATAGGATTCATCTCATATACTGCAGACGCTAGATAAATACTATCCGAATGACTTACCCATCTTACCTCATACTTGGCTAATCTCCGACGGTAAACATTTGCCGGCACCCCATGAATGTACTATCGATTGGCAACGTTGCCTAGCAACGGAGGCGTCACGCCGACGCTCCCGAGATGTTTATGGCGTTTTGTTATGGGTTATACAGAATTATTGTGATGTGTGATTAAGTATGGATACAATTGTCGGTGAAATATGTGAGCTCTATATAAATACTGATTGTTCTATCTATTAACAAGCTTTTATGAGTCCACTATATCAATTTTGCCTTATAGGATGAAAGGGGACTTTCAGTATATGATAGTTTGATGTAGCAAGTGAATTTTGACGATATATGAAACAATTAGGAAGTCAAAATGGTAAATATTATTATGTACTTATATTCTTCTCACAACTAGCGAAGGCCCTGAACATACTGGACCACGCTGCTCCAATGCGGAATGGTGCATAGGGCACGGGTAAAGGCCAGCTTGTATCGGATGTTTTAAAACCGCCTATAAGGCCTCCAACGAGGTTTAACGCCGGCTATTCAGTGATAGCAAGCAGGACAATGGCTAAACATGCTCTCTCAAGCATGGAAGTACGTGAAATTTAGCCACTACCGGTCGATCCAACCACCAAAGGCGCGTAATACTCCTTAGCCTTGTAGATTAGTTGAGATATACTCAAGCCGCGGGGCTATATGCAAAGCTTTGAACGTACTATATTTTTTTTTATCGTATAAAGATAGCAAACGAGCATGCAGTCCACCTGATGGTAAGTGGTCCATGCCGCCCATGGTCATCAGTAATCATCCCTAAGTAC
>DWOQ01000825.1:0-10271 GCA_018251115.1 Codatractus alcaeus | reverse complement strand
AGATGCGTCGCTAACCCTGAGGACTAAGATGTTCGCCTCGTATTTGAGTATGGCCGGCAACCACGCCTCTCCAAACCAAAACACAAAAATTTCTTCACGGAGGATTATGAGGGTGGCGGTGGTACCTTCCCGGTCGAACTATATGAGTTCTACCACCTACCAAAATTAATATTAATTAATATTAATAATACAGGGTAGTATCCTGTGACAGACGGAGCATAGTATATCATATGCCATATTGCGGAGACATAGTAATTAAAAAGGCACGGAACTGAACATTAAAAACATTTAAATTGAGACACCTTGCCAACGCCGCCACACTGTCTACCAAGACGAGCACATATATTTTTTATCAATACCGATAGAGTTGTTAGCGTGTTATTTTCACTCGGCGCCGACATACCAAACACATGTTAGTCGATGTCAGCGTGTAATGTGAGTATCTTGTCTGTAATAATAAATACGATGAATGTGGGGGTCGTTACGAGAGTACGAGTACTATTTGCATTTCATTATGTCTATTGTTACCTAGCGTGTAGAAACAGTTGCGATACTTGCCGCGTTGCTCGCCAAATATCACGTGTCTTGAATGTGCACGTAATTTAAAACATAAAAAATGTATACGTTGGAAAATATCAATTTTCCGTTCCGGTGGCAACGTTCACTGCCATATCGACCTGTTTGCAAAATTTCTTTAGAGATTTATTGCGAACGAACGCCTGCGTCTCGTTATCGATTTGTGACTTGCTTCATAAAACTCCCTATGTTTGTTTTGTTATTTCAATTTATTCGCGCTACCCCCGCTCGATCTACGTAGCCGATCGTTGTACCCCGAGGGGCAACAACCCTCGCTGCGCACGAGTCAAATCAATAATTCACCGAAGCGGGACCGGGCCACCCTTCGTAACCTTGTTTCATATAATATTCAACGTCTCCCAGTTAGGTTCAGTTTATACGCGCGCGCCGCGAGCGTTATCGTTGTTTTTTTATTGTTCTCCAAAAGTAATTTCGCGATTACAGCAACTCGCCGTGCGCCGTCGTGTCATGCATTGGTAGGTTCAGGTGTGTCGGGCGACGGTCGGCAACGTGAATTTATTTTCAGTTTTCAGTACAGTATTCCGCTTGTTTATTTGCACGTACATTTATTGTGCCGCATTGGCGTGGCCGCACGATACGCTTGTAAATCTCTGACGCGTTTAGCGTTCTCGCCGTCGTGAGAGATGTTTTATGTAACTCGTGGTTAGTTTGTAAATAATGAGCGTGTCGTTGGTGTGGCTGCGCAGGTTGCCGAAGGAGGAGATAGCGGCGCGCGTGGCCGCCTTCAGGGCGAAGCTCTCCGAGACCGGCGCCGGCGACAAGCAGGTGACCAGGGATGAGTTTGGAAGAGTAGTGTGAGTATTTTCAATAGTAAACTAAACATTAAAACGTTCTTGAATGTTATTTCATTACATAATCAAATGGAAATAACGATAAATAACATAAAAAGAAAAATTGAAAAGTAAAATATTGATTCCACAATTCTTAACTAATTTTTTACTCTTTGCTATGTTTTATAATAGTTACAAATACATATATAAAGAACTTATTACATTGCATATTGAAATGAATACTCAATCTTGTATTAAACAAAATTTAGTTATTAATTAGGTTCATCGTTGAAAAGTATTTAGTGTTATTCGAACAAGTGTGTATTCGTATTGTAATAGCCTATTGTATCAACTTAATGTTAACAGTTGGTTTTCTTAATATAGTTACACATTCTATTACATCATTAGCTGTTTAATTATTTGAAAACATATGTCTTATGTATATTTGTTTGGGCCACGTCTCTGCATCATGAAAAAAATATAACAAAATTATATAACTTAAACATACAACCTGTGTTGAAGTACATATATCACTTCAAATGAAACCAAATTAAAATAGAATTTTGGTGTTTCTGAGTCGAAAGTCTTAAATTCGCCGTTTGTAAGCATTTTTTTTAATATAGTGACGTAGAGAAGCTCGCTGCATATCTACGTAAACTATGTCAAAGCGTCGACTTCAAAACTATGCACTCGTGAATATCCTATTTAAATTGTTATTTACTCTGTTGTGATATTGAAGTCAGTTTCAATTTTTTTGGTAAGACGTAGAGTAAACAATCCTACGTGTTGTTTTTTTTTAGGCACCATATCCATATCCACGACACAACATTTACACTTTATTTTCACGCACCAGAATTTTGACACCGTACGGCAATGTACGTACCGTTATTTTTGAAGGTTTTCCTTGCTTTCGTCGAAATTCCATTATCATATCCTGATTTGGTTAAAATGGGACTACCTGGGGGTATATCTTTGCAAATGAAAACGGATTTATTCAAATTAGGTCTCATTCGACAAAGATATGAGTGAACATACAGAAGAACTTATGACCTTTTTAGGAAATCGGTTAAAACTTAAAAATATAGCTTTATATTTTTTATTTCATTCAATATAATTTTAACTGAAACGTCCGTGGTTCATAGATATGCGACATATTACAAACGCTGTGTCAGATTGATTATCTATATAACTATGAGCTTATATAAGTCCACTGAAGGACGTAGTCGTCCCCTGAAAAATGGGTTATAGCCAAGGTATGTTTTGTACCGCATTAAATGAATAAAAACACACAAAGTGCATACATTGTTCTTGCATTATTTGCTTCGGAGGGCCATTTAGGCGATTGGTCTCCGATACGTTTTAGGTTGGTCTAGCAATCCTCCTGAGATACACACTTTACTCTGTAACTTCAAATTTTAAGTTATTCATTCATATTCCTGTGAACATTGGTCAGAATTGGTTTAGTCGTTCAAGATTGATCTCAACAGTTTGGCAGACAAACAAAGATTTGAATCATGAATGACCTTAGAAAGAAAGAGTTAGATACGCGAAAATGTGTTCGTAAAAAGTCCTGTTTGAATCGAAATCAAAATCAGACCGCTATTTCAGAAAGCTTCGGGTGTATTGAAATTTTAATACAGTAGGGTTTGCAGGTAATCGGGGAAATGGGTCCTTTGGTCTAAAATCTGAAGCTTGTGAGTAAGAAGTAAGTTTTGATCTTGATATTCTATTTTTACGCAAGGATCACCTACGTCCAGATGAGAATACATGAACTCCTACGCGAAATTTACTACAGAAGTATTACATTTTGCAATACGTAATAAAAATAGAGTACCTAAAAATATATTTTCAGCTTATCAGGAGATTGGAACATTTTTACGTGTACAATTTTGAAGGCCTGGTATAACGAGGTGTACGCCTACGTAGTTATATTTATATAATCTGATTTCGTAATAAGTTACAAGGATATTTTAAATGTTGCGTGATTTACATTAAGTGTTTAACGGGGAGTCACGAAAGCTTGACCTGTTACCATTATATACAATGTTATTATGTGTTTAGATGTTGAATAAGGATATTTGAATAACATTTTTTGTGGAGACGGTCTAAATATTATAGAGATCAGGACAGGATGTAATGAAAATATTAAATCAGTTTCATTTTTACGTAACGCTCACTCCCCTTCTATGTCTCGCATATATTTCGCATATTAATACCTTGACGGCTTGATGTAACGCATGAAAATTAATTTGTGAATCGTAAGAGTCGGTTTAGTAAAATTTATTATATATGTCAGATGTATAGATATAGATTATATATGTATATGAAATCGAAATTACTTCGAAACGAATTTACTGAAAGCGACTTTGGTGCGATGCGATTTCGATTCAGTAAAGTCAGTCAGTCAGTTCGTCGTCGTCATTACTTTAGTCACGTGTGACAAGGAACACTAGTCGAAGTTGGTGACGTCACGAGGCCCTAAACGAAATCAGTGTCAAAGGCTATCTATATCTGGTTTGGTTTAATTCCGTGCAATGTTGCTCCCAAGCAAACGATGTCACATCGACTCAGGTCACAAGTTTGATGTTTCGGTGCGAAATTTTGTACCGTACCGATTTTAAAATAAATGTTTTTTTTTTTTATAATACAACTAAAGAAACGTAAAATATTGTTTGATAATAGTTTTTCTCAAAAGTAATCAACATCTTCATTTTACATATTTTTCTCGTTAAATATATCGACGATTGCTTGAGTGCCTATTTTGATATGTGCATTTTTATGTAAGAGAACTTTCAATTTTAGATATCATTAAAATACATAACGTTTGAATAATGTATTTGTACTACGTGTTAACACGTGCACTGCTCGTGACGCATATACGCGTCATTCTGCCGCATATGATGCGTTTATGTAGCAGGAATTTAACATACTAACATACTACATACTAACTAATACTTATACATGACATTTTACACTTACATAGCGGAAGTTTCCTTTGATATAACTATAGAAAGGGGTTCCATAAAGAGATTATATCTAGGAGGGGAGGCTAGAGTCCCTTGAATCGATCGGTCACGGCGACGCGGACCGCACTCTTAAGCTCTATTCACATCGACACACAGTACATGGTAATAGCAAGGACATTAAAATATTATTACATATAATACATTATAACCAAATAAGATGTTATTAGGCAGAAGTAATTTGTGCAATGTTACGTCAGTGTTAACACATTTGCGTCCCCAAATGCACATATGCGTAGAAACGTAGTATGCGTAGATACTGCATAGAAAAAGTATGGGTTGGCCAACGAAAGTGTTGCGCTGTTCTGTTACGGTTACGACGGTGTGGTAAAAGAGAGACACTTGTACGAGGCATTTTAAATTAGTCCTCAGGGGTATCAACGCATCTGTGATCAATCTCAGATAGACTGCAATGTATCTGGGGTTGTTTATAGATGCCCACAGGTGATAGTGCCTACTCAACAAAAGATGAATTTCATGCTCGTTTGCTCTTTTCTACATTAAAAAATAGACTTATTCACTACGCAAGTGGAACGCATCCACGCAGACGAACTGGCACTGACCAACATTTTCAACAAAAATATGTTGTCTGTGCAGATACGTAGCTTTATTTTTGTTGTCATTGCTGTTAGTCGGAATTTCGAAATCGAATAATTACAAAAAAATATCAAAGGCGCATACACAACATAATTAGTCTGATGTCAATCTGTGATCATTCACATATATCGTCTATCGGTGGATATGAAAACTCAAGTCTGTGGCGAGTCTGACACGCTACGCGTCTGCATCGTAAGGTGTCTGAAGTTGTGAATAGAGCTTTACGGAAGGGAGAATTTCAATAGCCTGACTGGCGCTCTATGCGTACCGCGCTGTGGCTAGAGATATGTTAGTGTAATTACAGGAAATGGCTACCTTTTCGATACTCATATTAGTATTACCGTATATAATACAAATTTCATTGTCAAGGATGGGTTTTAATTTACAAAACAATATGGAATTCAAAATCAATGTTTCCAAAAATGTATAAAAAAGTATGAATTAACTATATTAAATAATTAAAAAAAACTGAATTAGGACCAAGTATATCAGAATAACTAAATAATACAGAAATGTACCCAGTAGTTCCTATGCGCGCACAACGGCAGACTTCTATCATTTCTTTTATATACCTTGACTACCTTATATCAATAAATATAATGCTCAAAACTTTCTTAGTATGATAACTTATGCAGTGCCTAGAACGCTAAGCATATGGCGACGGTCCCACGGGGATTAAAATTGCGGGTAGGGTGAAATATTATTGATTAGTATGATACTTGGTAGGGCATTGGTAGTGCATGAATATGAGTATGTACTAAACGGATGTCCCATGACTCTTGGCTTGACTGATGTTTAGTAAGAACTTTAAATGTCTTGTAGAACAAAAGTTAGTTTTAGTTAGATCAATGGCTTTTTACTTCAGTATTTAAACGTTCTATATAACTCTGAGGCAATTTGGTCCAACCCTATATTTCACTTTGTTAGCAACGCAATTGCTACGCTATTGCCTGTAAAGGTACTTTGAGCAATGGTTTATACTTTTTTGTCAATTTGTGATCTACTCAGGATCTTCTGTCGACCTCAAAAACGAGGTGGTTCTCATTTTGGTCGTTTTTGTTTTTTTGGAAAGGATTACCATCAAAGGGGTCAACTTTTTTTTAAAGGGGTTAATTTCATTTGTATACGACCTTCGATTTCGAAAATATGCAGGACAACAGTAGATCTCCACAAATTCAAATAGGAAATGTATAGTAATTGAGACAGATTTATTATAATCTAGTTCAAGACTAGTTACGTACCTAGATAGGTAATGAGATTGCAGTCAATTGTTTTAACATTGTAGCGTAATTATGCAAATATATATTTATATTCGAGTAGCAATTATTGTACCTCACTTTTCGATGACTAAACTTATTTGATACAAAAATAGTATCGGGCTCATCTGAGATTGCCGACAGCCACGTAACGTTGCTAAGGTAATATTGAAATCGGGCAGAAATAATAATCACAACGTTGAAGGTCAAGAAACAGATCAATATAATAAGGAAGGTTGGAGTAAATATCAGATATAATTTATTCAAGATTGAAACAATCTAACGCAAGACGTTTTCTATTCTCAGTGTAAGGAAATCAACAATTTCTGTTGAGCCACTGTCGAACTATACCAGTTCACTAACAGTTTTCCACTGAATAGCGCCTGAAATCCACTGAAGAATGTATGTGAAAATTTATGAAATCATCTGTTCGCCAATTTCAACTAATAATACTCGAGCCACTTAAACTATTGCAACGTTTTGGCAGAAATAATTTCACGTGTCATAAAGAGATGACACGAAACGCGTTAGTTGGGCACGCTCCGAATTTCTGGAGCGCAAAGCTCTTAGCGAGCTTAATTGACAGATTGACGACACTCCGTTTATAAATGTAGCTAATTTATGTACACGTACATTGGAACGTTCGTTCGTCATGACTTCAATCAAATTGACCGATAACATTATTTTGAACTAAGATCCCTATTGGTCTTTGAAATTTAAAGATGTTTGGCTGTAATAATCTAGGTATACTGGTTGTGCGTGATTGTGGTCCAAGTAGATGGATAACTGCGTAGGAAGACGTTGCTGTTCATGTCCTGGATTTTAAGTCTTAGTCGCCTTCTAAGGAAATATACAATATCCATGGGAAGATTATATTCAGAGATTGGAGTAAATGAATTGTGGATAGTTAAATCACTCTCATTTTTTTCTTGTGTAAATACGTTTGCTAAAATATGTCTGGTAAACATAATAGTAAAATAATAAGGATAAATATAGTATCGTACGCTCTAAAACAAGCGAGTACAATACTGTTTGTGCCTTATAGTAGCTGTTTTCGGACGCAATCCTCCAGAGATTAAAAGATAGGATTCTGTGTTCCTAGTTGGACTGCGGTTTCTGTAGTTCAACCTGGAGGCGTTTCGGGCTGACGTTAAAAAAACATCATTTGGCTACACAATTTGACTTAAGAGTACATCAGCGCGAAGCTCTTTCTAAAGCTCAACTGATGGATGACTCTACATTTATATCTGTCGCGAGTACACGTTGGCCACTTTACTAGCATTATTTTTGTCTGTTTGTAGGTTAGTCGACGAGCTCCGTCGTCAGCTCCATTTGTATCAATATTTGCGGAGACAGTTGCCAAGTCTCCACGCTTTGTTGTTGCCACTGTTTTTGGTGGAATATACCAAATAAAATAACATTAAGTTCAGACGCGAAATAGCTCTTATAAACTGTTAGGTAGTAATTGGCTGATCGCTAATTGGGCTAAAAAAGTTATAAATAACTTATCAAAACTTACGTCAGATCGAGCCAGGAGTACTGAAGGAGTACTGAAGTCAGAATTAATTAAGCGGATTTGCTGAAAATAGTTTTTACTGATCGAAATACAGAATTTACTGGTAATTAAGTAAGTATGTACTGGTAATTAAGTACGTTATTTTCGCGATTTGTGTAGACTTTAACCGAACTACCAAGAAACGCAACATCAGGTGTGTTTAGTAGTCTGGCAAAATTGCTTGCTGTGGAGGACACATTAAGGTTCCTGGTTTCCCCGGTGTTATATTTGGATCATCATCGACCATTTTTGTGCCACTGCTGGGCACAGGTCTCCCCTCAGAGTGAGAGGGATTTAGGCCATAGTCCACCACGCTGACCAAGTGCGGAATTTTTATATTGGATAGCAGTCGTTAAACTTTTTGATCATTCTCCAGTGTAAGAGTACAAATAAGCCTATATTCTAAGACATTTTAGTTGCGTTGAGCCACAGTGAAGTCGTTGAACAACCAGAGGGGCACTTATGCTGATAATTACGCTGCCCCTCTTACGTTGTAGGTAACCCTCTGTTTTTATATAACAATGGCCTACGGCTCACAGTAGAGTTGAGATATAAAGATTGTTCAGGCGACGGACGTATTTCAAAGTAATTGCTGTTTTCTAAGCTTAGCTATATAACGGTTAATTATTTTGATGACACACTTTATAATATGCTTTTAAATATTGTATAATTATTTTACTTTAATCAGCCTTTGAGTGATGATCAGAAACTATATGAAAAGAAAGAAATATATTGTTTTGAAATATTGAATGTCAATAAGATTAGTTGTCAGAGAATATAAATAAGAAAGATACACTGTTGTTTCAGTAAAGGATCCTGAAGGATAGTCCAGCTATGTATCTTACACCTATTCAGGTTCTTCATGCATTTCACCATAAAGTCCGTTTTTTTTAAATTTATTTTACAGCTGTTGATAAGAAGTTGAAAATTTCATAGTTGAGATGTTGTAGAATACAATAGCATCGGACATATAAAAAACTTCGATTTCTGAACTTAGTTTGGGTGTTTGTTTACACGTCTTTATTCATGGCATCCACAATATAGTATCCTTGTTCGAAGCTACCAGTATAGAAAATGTAATTTTCTAAGCCACACAATTTTGAATAGAATATACTTGAAACCTACGTAAAAGGTTCCGCTATAAAAGCAGTCTCATTTCGAATTCGGATGTAGCTTTCGTAATGCGTACAAATAATAAAACGCACGCCATTTATTTTCTACAAAGTAGTGGAAATGAAGTTCCACTATTTATTGCCCACGCATTTGAAACAGAGTAACAAAGGAGAGCGGTCGTAAACGAAAATAGCAGAACACTTGATCAATGAAAATAATACTAAATCTATTTTATTGGCCGTAAAGCCGACCGCGCTATCAAGGCCACTATCTACGTTCAAACACCTAAAAATATAGACAATGTGGACTTCCAAAGAACCACGTACACCTGGCGCTTTGCATCAGACGAATAGACACGTAAACGACATAAATTTTCGCGTCTGCTCGTCTTGTAGTTACTATTGAGTCAATTGGTACAATCCCAAGATTCTTAAGGAATTTTATGTAAAAGAGAAGCTTACTCTAAGAGAACTATAGTTTAATACTCTTTCATAATTATGGAAAATTTAGTACTATTTGTTTACTTAGTTGATAACTAAATCCTATCTATGTCATCAGAACAGCATTATTTGTTGTAACACGATTTATTTAGCATTTTAATCCGTACATATCAATACAGCGGGAAAAAGGTTGTTTATGTGAAATTCAGAATTATTTATTTTGTATATACGTTGTCTCATGTTGATACCACAGATAAGAAATTGACGGCCTAGACCTAGATAGTCTCGATACGAGGATTAAAATGTAAAAAAATACTCCTAAAATTATTTTAATTAAGATTCGCGCTTTATCATTTTTTTCCATGAGCTAATACACAAGTCTCCCTAAAGTATATATAGAAGTTATTCATTGCGTATCGTTGAAAAAAAAAAGGTCGCTGTTTATAGGTCAGTGACACAATTCTACTGAAGCCATATACTTTTTTCCTCGAACAAAGCTCTGTAACGATCACCAGGTTACCGTATATCTGTCCATGTATGGTTAGAAAAACGTACCTATATTGCACTGACCCTAAGGGTATTAAAGATAAAAATAACGAAATTATAATATAATTCTACAATAAAATGAAATTCTGGAAGGGCTGGCATCTTTAGCAAACAACAACATGATATAAGGGTTTATTATTAAGAGATATTCTGCCTGAGCAACATCTTTATTTTAACTGCCCTTACAGCTAACTCCTAATTATACCTTAACTAAATATGGTACTTTATATTCTCAACAATTTAAATATAATTGTTATAATAAGGATTATGTTTTGTCTGTAAAACGCTTAAAATCTAACTCTATCTATATGTGACAATACATAAAGTAGTGTAGATCTCAATGTTTTTCGAGTTTTTTTTTTTAGTAACATATT
>DWOQ01000824.1:0-10275 GCA_018251115.1 Codatractus alcaeus | reverse complement strand
ATTTCGACCGCATGCTGGACCACTAGTAACATTAAAAACAACAATAACAAACGCACTATTAAAAGCAAATCACTACAATTATTATAGAAACTCAGTAATAAACTGTTAAATGTACACGCTTTCAAATGTTAAAATGAAAAATCTTCTAAGAAATCGAATTGTGAACTGTGCACGGACACCAAAATTACTATGTATACAAATGCGACCAAATCTCCTGCGGGACGCGACGGCATAAGTTGGTTGATTATAGGTACATTATTTTGCAGCGTCTTGCAAACATAAAATGTAAGGAGTTTTAAGTTATTATATCTTGTTTATTCATTTATTTATTATTAATTAAAGAAATCTCAAACGTACGAAATTTTTATTAAAATATCTGTAATGGCACGTAAAGCACTGCCTAAAAGGAGCGCACGGCCCTGGTATCTGGACTGGACTATACTGTATTCAGCTTTATATTAACAATGTTATTGATTTCGTTTAAAACATTTTCCGAAGAACGTTTTAAGTCACATATATATATATCATTACAAGTGTCTTTGTAGATTTCGGTTTTATACACCCCAGAGAATATAATCTAAGCAGGTAAGATCCGTCCATGCCGGCCACGCCATCGCTGGCCATGGCACAGTACCATGCATTGCAATTAAATTTGACATACTGAACTTGAAAATAATATTGAAATGAAATAGATGTTGCTCTTTTCTATAAGGCTATAATGGGCTGGGGCTCCATCTTGTTGAAAAAATACTTCGGTCGGCCTGGGCTACATGCTACAAATTATCGAACTCTTTAAATAGTTCACTTAAAATTTCCACATACTGACGTGGCCGATGTTCCATCATAAATTTGGAAATACAAAGTCGAACTTTCTGCAAAATACCGCACCAACTATTGAATCAAAAATGCATTTGGCGATGCGGTTTTCGGTTATTTGTAAACCATTATTGGAAAATATAGTTTCATCAAAGTTAAAATCTAAACTATTGCCATCAATTTACTTTAGCCGTTAACTGCGAAAAATTACTAAAAAAATGAAATTACAACATAATGTGAACACTGCGTAATGGGTGTGTGCTGAAAAAAATATTGAGCATTATTTCGCACAAAACACATGTAATGTTACCTACATTATGATTATTGAAGAAATTACTTTAAAATATGCAGCAATTATATTAATATCCAGTTCTAACAATTCTAAGTTTGTTGTTTTATGGCTTGTTTGTTATATAATTACTTAACAGAATTCCTCGTTAGTGACACTTTGGAAAGGTGCTTTTAATGTTTTTATTTTCCAAAACAAGGGGTTAGATTCCTGGCTAGGGAGATTGATTTTTTTAAAATGATGCAGTTTTATTTCTCTTCAGAATGTGGTCCGTACAGTCCTTTGAGCACTTTTCTCTATACCTCATAGTTTCGGATTTGACCAAGCACGCCTATGAAACAATCATCTGTATATCACGTGGTGCATTATGGCGGCGGCAATTAACAGCTACAACAACAACAATGAAATAATAATAATTGGCAAATACTTTTTTTTTAATAAAAAAAATACATATTTTTAATGTTTTATATTCAAGCATACTCTAGATTCATGATATATTCAAACTTAGATTGACATACGAGGGAGAGATCCAAAAGTTCGTGGAATGGAAGGGTTGTAAATGAAATAAACTTTTCCACTTTATGTCAAATTCATGTTAAGAATAATAAAAAAAAATAGTAAGATATTTATTATTATTTGCGGAATATATATCACTTGCTTGACCGTGAAACCTTCGTAAGGAAATCTACATGCCTAAGAGTTGTAAAAAAAGTTCTCTAAGGTTTGTGAAGTTACCAATCCATACTTGGCCAGCGTGGTGGACTAAGGACTGCAACGTTTTCGCTCTGAGAGGAGATCTTTACCCAGCAGTGGGACAGAAATGATTAACGAGGATAATGAAAAAATTTTCAGAGTTTCATATAGCAATTCTCCATTGTATTGTAAATGGCATATATGTATTGGGTTACAGCGTGACGAATTCGACAAAAAATCGAGGTTCTTTTTTTTGTTCGTTTTGGAGTAAAATACTATTACGCCGAAGATCTAATAGGAACGCACTTTCTACTGATCATTAATACTTTCTACACTTTTTTTATTTTACGTCTTGTAGAAGCGTGTTTAGCCCCGTATTATGACTAACTCTCAAGTGAACTACAAAGTTAAGCAATGTTTGGAGCGGCCGGCAGTGGGATGGAGGACCGCTGTTGGCTAAATTTCACGCACGCTTCCGTGCTTCGGATGATACGTAAAGACTTAGTGGTTATCAATGGATAGCAGTCGTTAAACGGTTTCGTTGACGTTTTTAAATATCCGGCACTTTGGTTAGGCACCATCTCGGTTCCTTTCCACCAACACGCTTTAGAGCAGTGTGGTGGGACATAAAAGCATTGCATCCAATTGGTCATTGCCTGACACTAGGATTCCGTCTCGCGTACTATAGAAACAAACAAAGACGAAAATCGAAAATCACCATTTAGATGTTTATTTTCCATGTCGAAACTGGGATGTACGGTATATGAAAGCGGTATGGTGACCGCTGCACCATTCTGATCGACGATTATTTTGTTTTTTGTAAAAAAGAAAAATAATTTAAAAAAAGTAAGAGTGACGGTAACTAGGATTCAAACGGCCCGTAGGCTAGTAGGGGCTGCCAACCAACTTCAATCTGCCTCTTAGCCTTCTTTACGGTTTGATGAAACTAACTTTTCGAAATTTTTAATCAGCTCGCAGGCACGAGAACGAGGAGCACAAATTAGTCTGCCAATGATTACGAATTTATTATAATTATAGTGTTTGCTCACTTCTTGATACTTCCAATCTTTACAATCTCGACATGTGTTGTAACGCATATACGATAGTTCATATATTCATATATACAATAGTTCATATATACAAGTGTACAAGGCTTAATAGACACGCAACTACTAGTCGCGTAAAGCACTTGTATTATGAAATTGAATACACGCTATCTTATACTATAAGTACAGTATTGTCTTTTATATTCAATCACCCAACGGCCTTGATTCCGTCATATTTATGAATAATCTATGCATGTTTTACAAGATTTAGTTTGTTTTTTTTTTCGATACTGTCCGAAACCGAATCCGAATCTTCTATAAGTCTCTAAATATGGTTTAGTAATTTTCACGCCGATTCCTTAAACGCGATATCATGGTGTGGTACTTAGAAAATAATTATTTACCTGTAATACTTAAATTAATTAATCAAAAATATATTATACTGTACATATGAATCGATAAAAAAAAATCTCAATTCCCTTGGTTCCTTTTTAATGTGCGTTTTTCTTAGAACTTTATACTGAGGGAACCACTGGGTGGGTTTATTTTTTTTAATTGAAAGTTAGTGTTTCCAAATTTGATCAATATCTGACGAGCATTTTGTATTTAATTGACTTCGATTAAATTGATTAATTAATGTTTGCTACCTCATGTTGTAATTTTTATAAGAATTTGGAGAATTCTATTTTCATGTTGGAAAGGGGATAGGTACTTCTAACGGTTTTTCATTTTAATTTCAATCACATGGAACCTTAAGTGTCGAAGGTACCGCAGGGAACTCCTTAAATTCGAGTAGGAAATGTATACTTATTAAGATATCGCTTTATTTATGATTATATAAGACTAGGTAGCTGTAAGTTGGTATTGCGATTGAAGTCGGTTCTTTTCAACGTTTTTTATATATTTATATATAATAATTTCACTTTTCGCATATAAAAATATGTTAATGATAATAAAATTATATTAAATCTAAAAATCATATTTTAAAGAAGACAAGGAAGAAAACATGTTTCTTAATATGTTTTTTTTTCTTAATCTGTTTTTTATTATCATGAATTAAGAAATAAAATAAATGGATATTTCAATTTTAGATGAGTTTAGGTGACAGTCTTTTTTTTCTAGACATGCACGAAACTGTTAGTTTTTGAAAATAGTACCGTAGATACATAAATCGTTTTCTCTCAAAATTCCCCCTTCTATTTTCATCAATTTACCTCAGTTTCCGAGAATTTATGAACAAAGAATGTAAAAAAATACGGATATTAAGAAAATTACGATTACAATAAGGGCTCGTTTGCAATTTATACGCCATCTATTCTTTAAATCGCTTTTATAACACATCAACTAGAGACGGTACGAACGTAACATGTTAATTGTTTTATCGATTATAATTTATTATTTTATTGATTCTATTTTTGACACTTATAATCGATATGTAGATTTAATTTTGTCGAATGCGCTTGTTTGTCATATTACTATTAATATAATATTAATAATAAATTGCCGACTTAAGTAGTCCGGGTTACTACATAAAAACTTTAAATTTGCAAGCAATATAACCATAATAATTTGTAAGTCATATGTCGTATCAATTATTTAGTTATCTACAGTTTGTGCCAAATGACAATCATTTACATGCAATAAAATGCTATAGTATTACTAAGGGATTCTTTGATTAAGTGACTTCTGAAAAATGAGCAATGTAATCTCTACGATTGATATTTTCGGGCCGGGAGAGAAAGTGAGTGGGAAAGAGGTTTTCTTTTTATTGGCTAAGTAGCGTGGTAGGCAAATATAAATTATGCAACTATAAAGTTTGAACTCATATACTTCTAATGAGAATATGTATCTATTATGTATTTATTGTTGGTTACTTTAAATTTTGTAAACAAAATAAAATTTTTATTAAAATAATTATAGATCCCTACAATTTGCTTTTCTACGTCTTGTCTAACATTTATGCCATTTTTAAATAATACTTAACAAAACATTCCTTCATAAAATCTTAAAATTTTAGCTTTAAAAACAGTAAGTTTTATTTTGATTGTCATGATATATTTCATATAATATATTTTTGATTCTTTAATATTGAGGTTAATTTTTTTTTTTAATTGCATGTATGACGAAACGTATTTTCGAATACATTTTCAGAGGTTTGGGTGACATCTAGTAGTTTAGGAATTTTATAATAAGACAAAGCGATAGCGGGGCTCTTTTAAGTGAGATGGGGAGGCGGCGCATTCCAACCAGACCTTTAGAAAAGTTTACCGAGTTGTACGTTTGACAAGTTTACGTTTATTTCCTGGGTAAGCCTTTAGTCGGCCCCTATGCTATAAACGAGAACAAAGGTGGTTGTGCGATTCCCGACTGGCAGTTGAGTGATCAAAACGCTCTCTAGCCGAACGTTTTGATCACTCATTTGCTATAACTATACAATATGTACTATAAAATACTATACAATATTTTGGGCTATCTTAAATAATGCATGTTAGATTCATTTATTAATGTTTGTTACCTCATACCTCCACTATTTATCAAACAATTAGAATTGAACTATATAATATGCTCTTTATTAAAAGAAATAAACTTATTAATATTAAAATATTAATATTTGTATACGTTACATAGTGAATATAGCAACTAGGGAGCTGGCGAGCATACAAGTATATGATTTGCTCGTACTCCATATTTATAGGCATTAAAGTTGGGATCAATACGACAAAATTTTCTTAACCAATAAAGGTCGTACGTTGCTGCGTTTTTTAACTACAGGGTTTTAAATCCGTAAAAAAAGATACTGAATCTATTGCTCGTGTCCGCCTCTGGAGTTAGAGTAAACTCGATATACCATTTTCGATAAGGAATTAAATGTATGTGGGCATAATTACATCTAGGGCTCTGCATTAATTATCACAGGAGGTGGATGTAAATATTTTAATAAGTTAGTTTAAAAATCTCTACTAAATCATTTGCTCGTAGCTATAACTGGGTTCCATTCGATTTATTTGGCAGACATTTTATTTACCGACTCTACTGTTACATCTCGTTGAAGTCAGCGAATCTGACGAGAAGCGGGTATTAAGGCTGATTAATACTATTATTCGTAATATGTTTTTAATTTTTTTTTTTAAATTTTTATTGGGCTGTGAACATGACATGGACCGTGTACGAAAAAAGCTGCGAAAGTTAAAAAATGAAAATAAATAAGATATTTAAAATGTGTTGCCACCGTCGTTTAGGAAATTTCCTTGAAGGTCATTTTTATTCCTATTCTTAGTTTGATCGCATTATAATGCTTTCTATCTCATTTTCTCCCACGTTAAATCTTATGAATTCATGTATTTGTCTCTTTTTACTGTCACTTTTTCGTTTCATCGCTTTCAAATCACAATGATGCTAAAGAAGCAATATTATAAACAACAGTCAAAGACGCAGACACCAGCAAATGATATAGTACATATTTTTTGTTGTTGTTATTTCTAAAGCGCTGTTAATTGAAAACGCAGTGCTACGATGGTGGTAGACTATTTTTCTGCGATCGTCCAGAGGGTTTATAAACTATCATTGCAGGTCTGTAAAGCGTGCATTTCATATATATTTTTTTTTTATTGTAAAAAAACTTTAAAAATGCATAACATCAAAAGGCCTAGACGTGCTTTTTTGAATTATTTTTTTAATTTTGACAAGGTTTCTTAACTTAGAGGCAGACACGAGCAAATGCTACAATACCTGTTTTCATTTTTAACATTTTTTAAGGGACTGTCTATTGACAACGCAGCGCTACCTTGGTGGGAGACGCGGTCCTTAATATTCGTTATCGTAGAGTTGTCGCGATTAGTAAAGTCTGCCACATGAGCAAATCATATAGATTTTTTGCTTACGAGCTCCCTAGCTATAGCCAGTGCATTAGACCCATAAGTTCATACTATGTATATTGGTTAATATTGACTATATTGAAGTTTTAGTTTACGGTTCAAAATCTATGCCATTCAGGCTTCCTTTATGGTTATTCATCTGCCGTTTACGGTCATCATCACGCACAGCCAAGCGCGGTGATTACCAGTCTTCCTATTACATTGCCATTATCGTATGCTAGCGTTTGTCGATCGCGAGACGAAGCGAGAATCGCTAGTATGACAGCGGCCTTAAAGTGTGATGGATGTAAGGAAACTTAGTCCTTTTTGAAGAAACACTGCACCGCATCTAATTAATTCTTAACTTGAAAACCATACCACTACATGCACGTATGTACATATAATATGTACTGTGTTCTCAAAATTTGCCGAACGCGAAGAATTTTGAAGTCCCAACTACATATGCGGTTCTATCTGTACGCAGAAAGTTGGTCTTTTATTTTACTCATCAACTTTGCTTCCGACTTACCTTTGCCGACTTACGGGTGCTGTAAAGGAATTTAACTTTTAGGTCTTGAAGAACGTTAAATGGGTAGGACGTACGTACGCTATAAATTTAAATGCGTTTATATAATATACCTATTACCAAAATTATATGTATACATTTTAGTAATTCCACGGAATAGCCTATCCTAATCACTAATCACTGAAAGTATAAAATATCACTATTTGTAGTAAAAAATCTTTAGTATTGTAATAGTTCAATTTCACAATTTTCTATTCAGATTTGTCTAAGTTTGTCTAAGTGTCTGCTGAAATTGTACATGTTCTGTAGTAGAAATTAATATACACTTTTACAGGAAATATTTGGAATAATTGTTATAATCTGTTACATTTCGTAAAGTTTGATTAAAACTAAGAATTTATCGGCAAATTGTATGAAAATAAATTAAATTATATGAAAACAGATTTTTCAAAAAGATATTAGGCTCATAAAATAGCTTCATCGAGTTTTAGTGTCGGTGACAGAAAAATCAAAATTTTAATTTTTTTTTATCAAATTATTTATATATTGCGAGGGTGGCGGTGGTATCTCCCCGGTCGAACTAAATAAGTTGTACCACCTACCAAATCGTTATTAACATCTTATGAGGCGTGCACTTTTAGATTTTTTAGATTTTTTTATGGTATTTTCACATGTTCACCAACATCGTATGCACATCACGGATAATGTAGGATTCTATTGCTGAAAGATTTTTTGAAATCGCTCCAGTAGTTTCAGAGTCTTTTCAATTCAAACAAACAATCAAATCTTTCCTCTTTATTATATTAGTATAGATAATTATTCCTGAACTACTTCAAGGATCGTCTTAGTATATTAAACTTTAAAGTTGCGTTTTGTTTGTTTTCATCATCGACCATTCTTGTCCCACTGCTGGGCACAGGTCTCCTCTCAGAGTGAAAAGGATTAGGCCATAGTCCACCACGCTGGCCAAGTGCGGATTGGTAGACTTCACACACCTTTGAGAACTTTTATAAAAACTCTCAGGCGTGTAGATTTCCTCACGATGTTTTCCTTCGCCGCTAAGCAAGTGATAATTAATTTTAATACGCACATATTTTTGAAAAATCAGAGGTGCGTGCCAGAGGTTTGAACCCAGGACCTCTCGATTAAGAGGCCGAAAATCAACCACTAGGCTATCACTAGGCTATCACTGCTTTGTTTGTTTAAGTTAGGAAAAATATCTTAAATTAAATCAGAATTGATGAGAAGTTACATAAACAATGACTGATGGAATAGATTCTCCGATACGCCTGTGATAGAAGAGACTAACACAGCTACGGATGTACGCTGATTACTCCTACGAAGTGGAGTAGTGCATACATCGGCAAAACAAATAACTACAAAAAAGGTTCCGAAACGTAAAATTTAAAAAAAAACCTGAATCACTAAACGCCACGCCACAAATAAAGTAAATTGCCAAAATCCTTACATTAAACATGCAAGAATAGTGCCTTAAACATGAACATACAGTTAAAATGTAGAACAGCTATTTGTTCAGCGATATTCTTTAAACATAATTAATATTTTGTTTTATGGCGAGATAAGAAAAACGCAGGGTAAATTAGCCGTGTAATGAACCAAACATGTTTTTTTGAGTTGTGAAATACTTGATAATTTATTTATTTAAATATTTTAATGTTTGTATTGTCTATTAAATTAAATAATCCAATGATATTCAGATGCTATTTAAAAAAGTCTTAAAAGAGCTCTCCTTCAAAGTCGGCGATGCATTGGCGATCCCTCTGGTATTGCAAATGGCCATAGGCGGCCGTGACTACTTCCCATAAGTTAGCCCGCCTGCCTTATCGTTAGGCTAATATATATGTAATATATAAATATATTTAGTTAAATACACATTTATTACTGTATTCTAACATTTAAATGTAAATCAATATTTAATAATTCTTAATTATGTTAACTTTCTTCAAAGGTATTATTTATACCCCCATTTAAATGTCCTGCAATGCTATCTGTGATTTTGATTCGACATTCAGTAGAAAGTGTTAGCGTCAGGTTTTCTAATAAATAAATAATTTTCCAACAAGCCTTTATATTAACATTTTTGATAATTTATTTAATGTTCGGCCACAAATAAAATTTAAAATAATAACACCTGCTTTTAGGAACATATTTGAATAAAAACAACTATTATATGTGATGTCCTTTCCGAACGTATTGTCGATCATATTAACGTATTGGTGAATAAATTTTATTTCACAACTTTATTTGGCATTATTTTTAGTTTAGGTGCATAATCAGAGAATAAATAGATTTCAAAATTATAATCAAATTGAAACAGTAAACATAGGAATATAATATAATAGAATAGAATATCTGTAAAATAAGAGAAAATTAAACGAAAAAAGGGGTCAATAGTGACTCAGTCATGTGGAATTATTTATTACCTGAGAACGACGAATTCATCAGAAGGCTTATCATTTTATTATTATTATATAGATTATTTTCTCGCGTCTGTTTTAAATTATATTTGACTTTGATTTGACAAACGAATGAATTTGACAAATGGGTAAAATGAAATGAATTTGACGAATGGGTAAAATTTAACTAAGTTTAATATGGTGCCTTAGAGAGGACGTATGATCATTAAAAAAATCATAAATGTTGATTGTATCCTTGATGGTATCCAACGAAAGCTTAAATTAGCAAGTTTCAAAGTATATATTACTATCCTTTTCTCCCTTCTTTGTTTTCATTAACTCGACAAATTCACACGCTATCTTACGTATTTTTAAATTATAAACATGCTAGTCGGTTTCGTTGTATATTTTTGATAGGCGACGCCAAAAAATGAAACGCTTCAAATTAATGGATAAATAGTTTAAACACTAAAAACCCACTGCGGAGGCAAATACGCTCCGGAAAATACCAAAGGAGAAAACATTTATGCCACCTAAGTAATATCATAAAATATATCATAAAGCAAGCCAACTTTGAAAGCATGTAGCAAGTTTCACGTAAAAAAAAACTAATCTTGAGCTTACTCAGTATCAA
>DWOQ01000823.1:0-10279 GCA_018251115.1 Codatractus alcaeus | reverse complement strand
ATTATATAACGACATGTCGTAGAAACATGGTTCTACCTGCTATCTTCATCTCCCGAGGTAAAATCTTTTTCTTGACAGGTTTTCTTCGAATTCATTTTACTGCTTTGATTACCTTTTTCGTATGAACATTAAGTGGACGACCAGATATTTTTCTGTCACAAACAAAGGAGGTTTCATTTCACCTATCAATAGCCATATAAAAATAATGTTGTAACAACAATAATGTTGCATTAATGTGAATATAACAACGCGTTGCGGAAACGGTAATAACTTACCCCAACTAAATTTGCTTCTTGCTAGTGAGTCCATGAAGCCTTCAATACATACATACATACATATACAAATATGTCAATATTAACCTAGTAATGGGAACAATTATAATGAATCCAAAATTGATAAGAATTTAAAATAAAAAAGTTTTCCGTGACGTGTCTGCATAAATCACGCTATAAATACTACACACACTAAAAATTTTATTTTTACTCATTATATATCTAAATCTCAGTTGGCCGACGATGTCTGCCTGAATTTTAAATCTATATCTTGGACTAAACCGACGAGTCCTAAATCTACAAATAAGCCGCCCAGTACAGTCAGCAGGAGTCACAAGAAATATCCACTGCAGCTATCCATGAGGTACAAATGAGTACTATTAAATCTATATATTATACTAGCTATAATAATAGGTTACGTTCGGTTATAATAAAAGTTAGATAAATAAATTAATAAGTTCTATTCTATTCCAAATAATAACCACAAAATGAGAGCGATAGACTTAAACTACTTATTCTAGCACTTACCAAGATAGCTTCTTTTTGGAGGCCAGTACCTATAATTAAAATTAACTCTTGTTATATAAATAGAGAGATTTATAGAAAACTGTATTAAAAGTTTAAATGTACTACTAGTAGTGGCCCATTATCAACAAGCCCGGTAGTATCAAGCCCCACTGCGAATAAATATTATATAGATATTACAGATCGTGTACGGGAAGTATTTTGATTTTGACCCGTTTTCTAAATAAGTATACACTAATGTTTATAAGAGAATCCCTTACATATTGCACAGTACTAATGTTAAACATACATACGTATAAACAGATTTATAAAAATTAACTAATTTATCCTTCTTTTATAGTCCGGTCCGACACCGGTCTAGTAGGCAGAGAATTCCGGGTTCGATCCCCGCCCAGTAATAAATCTAAGCGATGAATTTAGATTTCGGTTCTGGATCTGCGTGCTTTTGTATCGTCTTTGTGTGTTTACATGGCAACCATGATACAGTGAAACCTAATAGGGGCTAGTGACACAGGGAATACTAGTGTAGGGCTATGAGTGTATAAATGGTCTTTTTTAATCTTTTTTTTATCTAATGAAAAACATAATCAGTATATCGGCGGTCACCAAGTTTTACGAAGGGTTACGTTTTAGGAGAACGTATTAAATTCAGCTATTATTGGTGGTACTAGTGGTACTAGTTGGTACTAATACTAAATTAGTAAATCACTTTGCGAGTCAAATATAGTTCCAATGGAGAATATCCATTTTCCACTAGGCTTTTGAAAGTCTAGTGCTTGACATCGTAGGTCCGGGGTCTCATGCAGGATTTCAGTACTTTTAAAGCTCTTGTTCATATTTATTCATCATTATTCGCTTATTCATATTATAAAACTCCATTACATAGATACAACCCAAGCTAATATAAAGCGTGTAAAAAGAAAAAAATCGATTCAAACCAAACGATTACAGTTAGGTGGCGATTTTTTTTACTACGAAACTATAATAGAGACATGTAACAAAAGTGGAACAGAATCATTTAATTTAATTAGTCATAATTTTTGTATAGTAATTACATATCATACAACTGACTCGCCCACGACTTCGCCGGGTCCAAATAAAACGTAAAAGACTCATTAATTCATATTTATAATTTTGAATACCAAAGACATTTATTTATACTTACCGCTCCCATTTTCTCCCCTTACAATTTAATTAAGCTAGCAGAAAATAAATCGTTACGTGGGACGTGACTCCTATTCATACGGAAATTACGGAATATACAAAATCATATTCGATAGCTATAAACATATAGCTCATAAATTATTTCCCTCTGTTATTTTATTTGCTTATAACTACTGCGCTAAATAACCGACTTCGATCGCACACACACACACACACACACACTAACACACACACACTAACACACACACACACATACACACACACACACACACTAACACACACACACACACACATACACACACACACACACACACACACACAATATTATGTAGATAATATATGTAGGTTCCTAATGTTGGATTGTGATAAATATAGCAATATTTTAATCACTATAGGTTTTCAAATAAAATAGTGAATAAAATATTGCAATATTTAAATCACTACATTTTATTTGGGACAAATTAATATGAGGTCATACGGAAAGCATCACCTTTCAACCGAAATCAATTCAGCCAGTCAAAAATTTCTGAAGTAACGTATATATAAGGAAAATACAGACGAATTCAGAATCTCCTTATTTATTACAGAAGTTTATTAAAAGCGACTCTTCTGGAGTGAAAGGCATAAAGGTGAAAGAAATTACCTTGTCCTTCTTAACGTAAACTGTATACGTAAAATGTTTCACAACTTTCAATGGCGACAGAGTACTCTCGCCATTAAAAAAACTTCAAACACACCATGAACTTAACTAGCCTAGATCAGCAACTCATCTACATCTTTCGTATGGAGGGGAAAACCGCTTCACTGATTTATTAAGTGACTTGGAACACTTTGGACTATTAAGCTGAGAAGATGTTACATAAACCTCGCCCAGAGTAAAGGGTATACGAGTACATGCTCGTATTCATTACAATATTCACGACAGTTACGAAGAATAAAAGGAACTTCTATAGTTATATAGAATATTGCTATAGAATATAGCGATAGCTACTATAAGGCTGCTAGGCTAAACCCCTCTCTATCGTTGATAACAATAGTTGTATTGTCTGTTGTAGAAACCGTCAACCTTCAGTGATGCGGTTCAATATGTATAGGGTTTAAGTTCAAACTGGCCACAACAACTGGACACGCCTGCTATCTTGCTAAGTCAGGACGCGCCTTATGATATTTTATTATTTATAATTGTGCTCGTGTCAGCCATCTTGCTAGGTCAGTACACAACTCCAAGGTATTAGCACACGCCGCGTTCTTGGCTTGGCTAGAACATGGCTATAGTTATAATAGTGATATATGCGTATTATAAATAAATGCCTTGCCTCTTTTCTCAGCTAGAACGTGACTCTAGATTTGATAATAGTACATACATGATAGTAGTCGCCTGCCTTCTTGTCGGCTACAAGGTGACCGAATGTAAAATTTAATTAATTATAAAATGAATGGAATAAACAAGTGATGAGTACGCGCAGTCCGGGCGCTAGACATTACAATATGCCACTGATAAAGAAAAGCTACACAGTTTATCTAAAAAATATTCAAATTAGTTTCAGATGAATCGAGGTGATAGTGAGAGAGTCGGGCGAGGAAGGCAAAGGAAAAGGCAAAGGAATGTCTTTAAGATGTATTACTAACTGGACGTAGTCAAAGAGCTCATGATGGTGAGCGACGTAGTCGTACCAAATGCGACAATCTGCGAGATAGTATAACTTGTATTCAAAACATAAGTTGTAGCGTAAGTGGTGTTGGAAGAAATAGTTGACCATAATGGTGGTCAAAGCATTGAGTATGATGGTCAAAACTTTAGTCGTGATAAGTCAAATATTGATGAAAATCTGTATCAACGTTTACAATAATTATAACCTAACTTTTTGAAAATATTCGACAGCCGATATTCATCAGGTATAATGTACGATACTATTGGTGAAAGAATTTTTCAAACCGATCCAGTAGTTTCAGAGTCTATTAAATTCAAACAAACAATGAAATCTTTCCTCTTTATAATATATCATACGTCGATGTCAAACTAGGGACGGAAACAATAACAATGACCCCAAAGTCGATAAGAATTTAAACTAAAAATATGTTGGTGCCGTATTTGCAATAATCTCGTTGTATAAATGACACGAATATAGAACTAATTTATTCATTCTATTGAGATGTACTAAATCTAAGTTGCCCGTAAAGGTCCGTCTGAATCTTAAATCAATAGCCGCAGTCTTGGCCTTTTGCCAACCGGTGATTCCAAAATCTACATCTCAACTTAAAATGATTAGTTCCAAATCAAATTTCAGCTCCCCGACGAAGTCAGCCTGAATTCTAAATCTATTACGTCAACTAATAGGATGAGTTCGAAAACTATAATCTCAGCCGCCCAGTACGTTCAGCATAAGTCACACGAAATGTACATCTATCCAACGAGGTACAACTAAACCCGATTAAATCGTAAACTGTCTCCAACTAAATGTAGCCGCCTGCAATCCTTTTTGGCCACGAGTCTCTCTTCACAACTGGGCAAGGCCAGAAGCTTACTCCACCACGTTGCTCCAGTGCGGATTGATGAAGGGGTGAGTGGACCACCCGCGTTGGAGGTTTTCAAACGGCCCATAAGGCCTCCAACATGGCTTAACGACTACTATCAGATGATAACGACCGGGATCGACGGTTTTACTTGCCCTCGCCACGGAAGCGCGCATTAAATTAGCCACTAGCGGTCACCTATCCACCTACTGACAGCGCCCAATGTCGCTTAACTTCGTAGATCGGTTGAGACCTACACATGCCGCGGGGTAATGCGCGCCTCAGATGTTTTAAATGTAGCTATAAAATATAAATACAAATTCTATTTCTAATGATAAGCAATAGCAATTAACGGAAATAACGGAATATACAAAATCATATTTGAAGCTATATAGTTATCATCGTCATCATCGTTAACCGTTTCTTTCCCACTGCTTGGCACAGGTCTCCTCTCAGTATGAGCCGGTTTTGCGCCATAGTCCACCATGCTGACCAAGTGCGGGTTGGTAGATTGCACATATCTTAGTTTTTTTTAGAACTCTTAGCTGTACAGATTCCTTTACGACGTTTTCCTTCATCGTCAAGAAAGTGATAATTAATTTTTAATACGCATATAATCCCGAAATCAGATCAAATTACAGGTGCCGGGGATTTGAACCCCGGGCCCTCCTTTAGAGAGACCGAATTATTAGGCTACCACTGGTTATCGCTATATAGATATATATCATAAATTATTTCTCGCTGTTATATTATTTGTTTAATATTTTTATAATAGTTTCCAGTCCAGTACAATATGTCTATTTTACTTATTACTACTACGCTAAACAACCGAATTCAATAACACAAACCTTTGGGAAATTGAAATGGGAACTATTTGTAAGAATCTCTTTCAAATTTTGGATAGGCGTGGTAGCCGGCTGTACTTAAATACGAGGCGAACATCTCAGTCCTCCGGGTTAGCGACGCATTTGTGATCAAACCTAGGTATGATTTAATTGTATTTAGGGTTGATTACTAAAGTCCTTGAGCGACATGGAGCACTTAACATCAGATGACTTCATGCTCGTTTGCTAACTTTTTACGATAAAAAAATGATTGTTCAAATCGGTTCATAAATGACGGACTAATGAGCTAACAAACATTATTAAGTCTGAAATCGAAATCAATTAAATACACATTGTTAAGGATAATTAAAAAAGTACTAGACAGATTTGGGTCAAATTAATATGAGGTCGTACGGAAAGCATCAACTTTCAATTACAAAATAAATCATCGAAATCTGTTCATCCAGTAAACCTTATGAAGCTACCAAACAAAAATACAGACTAATTGAGAACGTCCTCCTATTTTTGAAGAAGATAGCGAATCTTTTGACGTGAAAGGCATAATGGTGGAAAAAATAACATTGTCCTTTTTAACAAACAGTAACGAAACCTAATTTAACTAAATTTAATCTACTGCGAAAACGCCATGAACTTAACTAACCCAGATCAAGAACTAATCTTTCGCTAATTATTTATATCACAGTTACAAAAAAGGCAAATGGTATGTAGTATTAAAACACTTTGTAATCGGACTGTACTGAAAACCTTCTTAAGGTACAGATTTGGAAAGATGAAGCACTTATTTATTTATTGACTTACAACACGCACTTTACTTATTTATTTATTGACTGTTAAGCAGCGAAGATATTATATAAATCTCGCTCAGAATAAAGGGTATACTTGAACGTGTTCATTTTAATATTCACTACAATTGCGAACCCTAAAAGGAACTATTTGATAGAATAGCTACCATTAGGCTGCTAGGCTTAACACGTTTAATGCGAAACAAGGTCGAAAACACCTTCTTCGACCTGGCTTTTAATGCGTACGAAAGGATAGACTGTCTGCGTGTCTCTGTCGCGGAACGTAACTTCAGATTAGTTCGGAAGGAATTAAAGAGAGATGGGCTATTAAAATAGAATCTAGTGGAGTGCCTACCTTAATACCAGGTCTTTTATATCTGGTACCGCACTGAAACAACACAATTTTGTCACAGTGCGGTACCGGGTTGAATACACCTGATACAAAAGCTTACCTAGTTCAGCACCCCGCTCTAGCTTCGCACGGTTACTGTTGTGAACGTAATTGAGTAACCGCGTCGATAATGACTTCAAGACAAGAGAAACGGTGTCGTTAAAGAAATAATCTAGAACAAAATGAAGATAGTAATCATAATAATAAATCAATTTATAGATTGATTTATCAAAAACCGTTATGCTATTTCGACACTCATAGCACCACACTAGGATTTCCTGTCTCGTGAGTGCCATGGGCAAAAGACGTTACACAAAGACGTTACACAAACACCCAAACCCAGAACAGAAATCTAAATTCATTTAGATTTATGACTAGCCGGGGATCGATACCGGAACCCTCTGCGTGTCAAACCGGTGTGGTAACCGCATCGCCACTTATTTAATTTGCTATTAGATATGTAATCTATATGTAATAGTAACGAGTATACTTTCTTTAAATAATAATATGTATTATAAACACTATCTGTGTTTTCCGATAAAATATATGGTTTTACTGTGAATAGTACTCGTTATATGAATAATCTTGATATCAAGCTTTTTAGGTAACAAAATCAATGTTTCAGTTACAACAAAAAAAAAAAACACTCAAGCAAACCTTTCATGACATTTTTATTTTCGGAAACCGCAAAAAAACACTAAACACACACCATTTAGTAAAGGGCGCAAAGGAGGAAAACTGTTGGATGGTACGAAAAGCTTCGAACATATTTAAAAAGTTAACAAAAAAGTTCAAAATGTTAACTGTGTGTAACACATATAAACGATACTTCTATATATATTGCTTCAATTAAAAACATAAACGGTTTTTTTCCTCTTATTTCTTCAATATAACTTAATTAGAACCATCGATATCTGTTTATCCCATACCCGAAATATTAACAAAAATCCTCGTATTCAATGCGGCACGGAGTCAAAACCAAATAAGCTGTCCACGTTCGCCTCCAGGATCATATTAATCAATTATTAATAATAATAATCAAAACAAAAACGTATATTTTTTCCTTACATGAAGCCGAAATAAGGATCAAAGTTTTTTTTAACGTTACCGGGTCTTATGAGCCTTGTACCGCCACAAGTGTAGTTCCAGCTCCAAGTCTAAAAGGGCCAGTACTGCAGGAATGGAAAGAATAGAACAATTTGTGACGCTTTGAACGTTAAATCCTTCTATAACGGTAACAACAGTTGTATTGTTTGTTGTAAAAATCCGTTAAACTTCAGTGATGCGATTCAGTATGCCAGTGACGAAGGAAAGATATATAATTTATCTAAGGATTATTCAAGATTTCGAAAACGATGCTGTACATGATGATTCACAACAAGATTAGTCATAGTTTATTTCAATCTCTTAAAAATAAAAACCCTGATTATAGTCACCAACAATCACGAAGCTCCTTAAATTAATATTATAGTCCAGTAATTATAGGGATTCAACTCGGAATTCTTCTGTTCTGTTTTCGAAAAGGAGGGCGGGAAGCGCGCAATTAGAGTAGCTTTTGAGGTCAACTCGTAGTCCCGTTCGAAAATAATTAGTCCGGTCCAAAATATTGTTACAAAGAAAAACAACATTTTGTTATTGTACGTAACATTTATTACTATTGAAATGTGATAGTTAAATAAGGCGCATTCTGCACTCATAGCCCCACACTCGATTTCCCTGTGTCGTGGGTGCCATGTACAAGCACAAAGACAATACACAAATATCCAGACCCAGAACAGAAATCCAAATTCATTATTTCATTCATTCATTACTTACATGGCTGACTGGCCGGTAATCGAACCCGGGACCCTCTGCGCGTCAGATCGGTGTAGTACCTCAACGCCACGCGGGTGTCATCGGTGATAACTTACCCGAACTTAATTTGCTTCATAGTGAGTCCATTAAATCTGTATTGACGATTTAATTTACATGTACATATATGTCAATATTAATCTAGTAATAGGAACAATTATAATGAATCCAAAACGATAATGGTTTAAAGTATAAAAGGTTTCTGCATAAATCGCGCTATAAATATAACACGAATAAAGATTCTCTTTCTACTCTTCCTTTATCTAAATCTCAATTGGTGACAATCCGTCTAAATCTTAAATCTATATCTCAGCCTACACCGACGAGTCCTAAATCTATACCTAAGCCGCCCCGTACAGTCAGTAGGAGTCACACGAAATCTACACTGCAGCTATTCAATGAGGTACAAATGAGTCCTATTAAAATTATATATTATACTAGCTATAAAAATAGGATAAGTAAGTTATAATACAAGTTCTTTTCTATTTCGACTACTTATTCTAGCACTTACCTAGATACTTCTCTTTGGAGGGCGCTGTGAGCCCCGAAGCTGCAGCTCTTGATCCAATACCTATAATTGAAATTAACTCTTGTATTCATAAACTCTCTATTTATTAAAAACTGTATTAAAAGTTTATTTTTACATTAGTATCGTAATATTATCAAGCTTAGAAGAAGAGGAGCTTCGGTTATGGTACGCCCCACTGCGAATAAATATTATACAGACATTACAGATTTTGTATTTTATGATTTTTCTGACCCTTTCTCTAAACTAGTTTACACTAATGTTTATTACATATTCCACAATACTAATATTAAACATATACATCTACATAACCGTCTTGCCTTACGCTGTAGTGAATCTATCTGATGTGGTTTTGTTTGCTGATGACATTTCCTTATTATTTATTAATTAATTATTAATTATAATATTAAGTAAAACGACAATAAAAGAGACTAATAATGTTAATGATACACTTGATATAGTGTAGGAATGGTTTAATTGAACTAACTTGGTCCTGAATCTTAATAAAATTAAATGTATTAAATTTGTTTTGCCCAATTTTAAGAATGGGAACATGATGTCACTTTGAATGGTGAACCCCTACAATTTGTGATGAAGCTGTTTTCTTGGATATAACTAACAAATAAAAAAGATTATTTTCAAATTTATTGATGAATGACGGAGGTGTGATATAACAAACATAAGTCGATGAAATATAAGTCTATTAAATGAACATTATTACGCATAAATACATCAAAAATTAAATAGGACAACACGGGAGCAACTTTCAATTACAAAAAAAATCATCGGATTCGGATCACCCAGAAAAAAATACCTACAAATTTAGGACCTAGGGCTCCTCTATTTTTTTTTATTTGTCAGAAAGTTAAAAAGTATTGACCATCGCAAAAAGGTCATTACAAAAGTCATATTGTATGTCTATCTTTTATATACCACAATATTTGCCTTTATGTTTTAAAAACGAAGAAATATCAAGTTGTTGTTTGCTGTATTTTTATGTACTAAATATTAATTCGAATTTAAATAAGTCAAATCCAAAATTCAAGTATTTAATGGAGAATAAATTTGCTTTTTACACCACCTATGTTCTTTTACAATTTAAAACATATTGCAAATAAAATATTTAGCGGTAACATTTTACGGACACGAGTCAAGAATACTTATTACAAGTTGATTTGTAATGTAATTTACTGGATGCCTGCAGTAATCAAGTTTTGTAGGTGTATAGTTAGTTTCATATATTAACAAATTCTAAATTTTATTAAAGAAAAACCCTGGGTTTAGCGCGACCTATGTATATGGCGTAATGAACGTAGCAATTCTGTGAAAATGGTTAAGATTTCGTGAAGAAGGTTAAAATTTCCTTTTAAATCTCACAGATATTATTACCGACATAGAGGCCAAAACAA
>DWOQ01000822.1:0-10284 GCA_018251115.1 Codatractus alcaeus | reverse complement strand
GGGGGGGGGGCTTCTACCCCCCACTAACCACCATGTAAGTACTTAAGTGTATTATGTTAGGTACTTTATATAGACCACTATACAATAGTTTTCGGTATCCTTTTGTGATTTTCTGCGTATCTTAAAGTTTGATTTATTTAGATTGTTTGCGTTTATTATAACTTATAACATAATGTATGACTAAACAAAATGTATGACTCATAGAATCTAAGAGAGAGTTCGAGCAACTATTATATGAATTACACGAATGCTCTGATTCAAGTTTAATAATTAGAATAGTGTCTATGAGGATAAGGATTAATGTTTAAAAATTAAAATAGTGTTCTATGAGAAGATAAGTCAGTGTTTGCCCACGTCAATGAGGCAAGAAATAAAACAACGGTTTTAACACAAATGTTCAGACGGACCTGCGATGGCTGGCGCAGGACACATCTAATCATTTGAAATTTTATTTATATTTTTGTACACACAACTACCACAATCAGCACAACAATTTCTACGGAATAACATGTACCAATCGTTACATACAAATTCAAAAATATATCTTTACCCAAAATCATAGAAAAATAATTACAAAATCACATCGAAAGTACAGCGATTATTAAGGTGGGTATATGAACTACATTTTGTATTTTTTTTATAAAAACACTTAGTATTCAACTACTCTAAAATACTAAATATTAAAATTTTACGCCAAAACCTGTTTACTGTGGAGTTTAAAATGTAAAAATCAGAATTTGTACCACCTTGTAACATTATGTTTAGTTATTATTCGGCGTTCGAAGTTGTATGGAAGTAGGAGTAATTTTATGTTGTAGATAAAATGTTCTTTTATCTGTATGAAAGGTGGAAATCTTTTATGTTCTTAGGCATTCATAGATCCAAAGTGAAATAAACTATTATAATTTACAATGATTTTAAATATACTATATGCTTAGTGGTTTTGTCTTACCTGTTAATAGTTTTGGCGTAATAAATGTTTATTAATAATTAGTTTCGTTATACTAAACACCATTGTAACAAACATTTATATTCGCTTACATAAAGATTAGCACACTACGCACAATATTAGGAATATAACAAATACAGTATAATTAGAAGTTGTAATAACTGGTACGCTTTATTATAATATTATTAAGACCTATTTCTATCTCAGATTATACAATTAATAATATTAAAAGATACAGAGTAGCATACATTAATACTCTATACATTTTCAAGACGCGAAAGGAACTGTTACATCATAATATCCGTATTGAAAAAATGATGTAACAGGGTATTTATAATATTTTAATAAGCCGATAATAATAACTACCGCAATTTTTAGGTATTATACCGTTTATCTTCTACACGTGACTAGAACGATAAGATATGTACATATTGGATTCTCTATACTGAATTCAATATATTTAATTAAATAATAAGCTTACACACAGGCAAATATGTCAACATTTCTGTATCCATTGCCCTAGAACACAGAAATGATCAATATGTTGTCTGTATACCTTTCTAAGCATACATATTTTATTTCTTACATTTTAAGATTAATAAGTTTTCAATCATAAATAGCTCACTACATAATGGTTATATATTTGTATAATAATATCATATATTTTTAAATTTGCTTCTTGAATACACTATATATCGATTTTTGAAGACAAAATAATTTCATTTTTATAGTCTGTCCAGCATCGTTTAAAGTATTTACAGCGTAATCACTAGTTTTATTTACAAATATTTCGTTGTATATTACACTAGGAATGATTAAATATAAGCAATTACTTGTAGTTTATAAGTAATTATTTACTCATTGTTTTTGTCAATAGGAAAACCCGCCCGATTTAATGTACATGTTATATGCTTTATTAAACTACAAAGGCTGTAAAAGGTAGTCCTTACACATTAGGATCTACTAACAACATATTTCAATAAATCTATAGATAGACATACACACAAATACATTTTTTAGTAATTATTGTGCGGAATAACGACACGAAATTATGTATTAGTTAAGCCCTAATTATATTATTCACCTTTATATATATTAGTCAAATAATATCCTAATAAATAAGCTGGCACATATAACATGAATATTTTGAAGTAGAAACTCCTTATTAATAATATTTATTGATTTTAACATTATTATTATTATACTAAGAAGATATATTTCAACTACAATTATCAATATAAAAGCTTTTTCTACGTCATTATATATCTTAGGATAATTTTCAATCACTCTTATGCAATCGTTAATAATTTATGTATATAACATCTATTTACTTAACAATCGCTCATCTCTTTTCCCTATTAAGCTGGCTAAATATTATTTTATATCACTATTACGTCTACAAGCATTTTAAAGTTCATAATATAATATAGTATAATATTACGATTATTATTATACGTATAATAAATCATCGGGTGCACTTATCGAACTATTGTCTACACCAGCCACTCGATAGTGGGGGGTTTGGCCTGCAGCGGCTGGGGGTACTTGGGGGGGTCAGGTCACAGGCTGCACAGAGCCTGGTCCGACGGCGGTATGGATGTCTCTATTGGTCGCTTGATTGTCCTAATCCGCTGTAATTGGAAAAATAAATGTTGGATACTAACTCATAACTTAAGTTTGTAGATGTCTCAAACGAATTCTAATTCTAGGTAGCATGTTACACTAATTTTACCGTTCTCTGCAACCGCGTTTTACTTATAAATGAAATTATTATTTTACGATTTGTGCACTATCGTCTTAGTTAAAAATCCTCGTTTACACCACATTTTCCCATAATTAGTATGAATATGACTCAGGGGGTCGATGTGTCAGATAGCAGCCACAACCGACTTGGCAAATTGTAGAAACAAATATCGATATTACATGATCAGTACTTTTCAAAAGGATCCATTGCTAATCTCAGCTAATCCTATGTGGAGCTGATTAGGCGGACAGGATGCTCGATTGTTATTTCAATTTTGTAAAATAATATAATTATATGATTTTATTAAAACCAGAGCATTACTAATATCCTTGAGTTTTTTATAAAGCAATTCTACAAGAATTCATTTATAATGTTGTAACAATAAAGTACACTATAAAGTAACCAGTAAATGGATTACACTGGTAGTTAAAACAGTGTGCCTGTGTGTGTACGTGTAAATATAAATATTTGTGATGCATAAGATGCAGATACTAAGAAGACATGTTGCTAACAATTAATTATTACAAGACTTTTGTTTGATGTTATTTCTGTTAATTTTTCAAATCAGTATTTAACATTCTTGAATAAACTTACATGAGCCAGACTGCCCGGAGTGATGATCAGCTTATAGATGATGTAGAGCGGGATGCAGGAGACAGTGGTGCCGGTCATAAGCCAGCCGACGGTGATGGACCACGGTGGGTACGAGTACTCCGTGCCCAGCATCTCCTCGTGCGCCAGCACCGAGAACACGAACAGGACCAGCAGGAACACCGGGCTACGGGAGAAGTTATTGTTATAAACAAAAAGCTTGTCAAAATATTGATTCATGAATCAATTTAATACCTGAAACCCTTTTCATGTGCCACTGGATGGCCACGATTTTTCCCCCCACTGTGTTTGGCAATTTCTATTCAAATTGCGTGACGATAATTGCCACCGTAAACACTTTTGAAACTATCAACTTCAACCATAAACCATACCAAACTAAACCATAAACATTTATTGTAACTGTAGTATGTAGTTTGCAAAACAGTTTTTAGTTCAGAACATCCTTGACCACAATTAAGTAACACAAAACCATACAAGCTATGTATTTGGTCACGAATATTCAAATATCAGCTATAAAACAAAGAAAGTTGAATGAGTTCAGTCTTCGTGGCATTCCTACCTGATATAAGACCAGCATGCCCGCCAAAACCAGCCGGGCGTGTGGCCCAGCATGCTCTTCACGTCCTGGGAGAAGCGGTCCACGCCGTACACCCAGCACACCCCCGCCGCCTCCGCGAACACCACGAACAGTATCGCCAGCCCGGGGCCGTACACATTCAGCAGATTCACCAGGTGGACTCCTCCCTGGGTGGCAGAAGGGTGTTTAGGGTCTAACATGTAGGGTTTCGTTCGATTGGGCTATTACATCTTATCAATGAAATGATTATGATTATGTGGTTAATCAATTAAAATTAAAAATGTAAATGGACTAAGTGAGAAACCATCACAAAAATTTTTGAGCAGGCTTCTCATAGAAAGTAGTGACCATCTTGGTCACTACTCTGGTCATTTGGTATCAGGTGGACTGCATTCACACGTGGTGCTATTTTAAATTAAACAAATTCAAAATTCAAATTCAAATCTTTTATTTCATCATAAGGTAAATGCATACACTCGATGAACGTCAAATTGGATTCGGTGCATCGGGTTTGAGCGCCCTTCTGGCTAAGGTTGGCCGAGAGAAAAAAGTCGGCGAAAAAAAAATCCCGCTACTTGTGTGAAATTTATCATTTACATAAGGAAAACCACAACAAAACCGTACCCTGAAAAGGCAGAGCACTTAATGAGGTTCCTTTTTAGCGCTACTTTTCGCATTACGATTATAAATCGCAATTCAAGTAATACATACCATAACAAATATTTCCACTGCAAAACATTCAGTAATTAACCATAATGTATAATTTTGATAACAATATACACTCAACGAGCGCACCAATGTACAAAATTGAATTCAAAATATGGAATTTCAGAATTTGGAGTGCTGTACGAACTTCAGCGTGCGGTTCGGTTTCGCTGCATTGTTTTATATTTAATAAATTGTGAACGATGACGTAGACCGCACATACTTTAACGTAACAAATACTGATGTACCAAATATCACATCATGTTCGGATCCTTTGTTTCAACGTATTTCTTGAAGTTTATAAACTTCGAAGTGCTGGTTGCAACACAACACTTTTTACACTTATTTTTATTTATATCGTAAAGCCACATTTTCGGCATATTTTAATTGCACAAGATGAAGATAAGATCATTTTTTCATCATCATATTTATGGTGTGTTAATTAAAACGCTTAAGCTCCGCAATCTTATATACATTTTAAGGATTCACATCACGACGTTCTGTTCAAAGTGGCATACAAATGTTTCAATGTGCAAAATATCCATCCATCAGGTCATCAAGGCCCGTCTATGTACTTAGCCTGCTCCAATTGGCGTTGAAGGGTCCTCTGTAAACAGCGATGTTTTTCTGTCTTCTATCCGTCATTACTTCACCGTATCGGAAGCGACCTGTGATTCTTTAGTCAAAGTCACTACAGGGGTTTTTCCCACCAATAGTCATTATCGAAGTGTAAAAATCAAACCACTCTCGTTATACTAAAAGTATATATGCAATACCTAATTCCATAATAATCGTGCTTAAAAGTTATGTAAATAATGAAAGTAAGTTTTTAAATAGTTGCGAAATTTGTCTGTCACAAATTTGGGCAAGATAACTTGTCAAGATGTATTTAGCTGAGTTATTATATTCTATTAAAACTGTTTCAGAATATTTGAGATAATGTTATAACCACATATGTCAATAATTGTATATAAAAAACAGTACTATTTGAGCTTTTAACACCAAGTAGAGGAGATTTTGAATTCACCTGTATTTTACTGCAGAATTTTTCACCAAGTCCTATGATTTTTTGTCTTTTTTTTATTTAATCCAGGTATGAATAGTACTTTTTGATTTCATAGGTATGGGACCTTGGGTTTCCAAAATACCGCAAAGAACTCCTCAAATTGCAATAGACTAGGTACCAAGGTAGATGAGGTGAGGTAGACGAATGATGTCGGTTGTATTTTATATGTTTAGCGTACTAATTATTTTATGATTTTTACATAAATATAACTGCCTATTAAATGCCTTAAAACATAAAGTTCAATCTGTGTCATGTTGCGAGACAGGACATTTAATAAGGTTCTATCAATTTCCTGGAGTAAATACAGACGCCATACTAAACAGCAATTCAATTCTGTAGCAAACCTTATTTGCCAGCCTTTCATTACGTTGCACGTCGTTTGAAATTCTATTTACTTCCTATGAACTACAGGAAGTTGCCGCAAATGTAGTTTGTGCTTTCTACTCGAATTACTTGAATACTTAATGTAATATAAAATATGTACTACAAAGTGAGCGTTACAAAGGTTACAAGCACATTTTAATTTAAAAATATCCCATACGATAGGAAGTCGTGTAATGTACTGTGCGTGTTAGAATAAATTACATGCTTTAAAAGTGAATAAGAATATACGAGCAACTAAATCAATATTTTAACAGAAATACTGTTAAATATATTTACAATTAACTATCCATTTTTTTTCAAATATACTTTCTTTACGTGTATTAATATCGTATAGGCATTGCAATATATACTACCATACTACCTTTTAAAATAAATGAGGATACATTTTCAAAAGGATACAAGTTTAACAGATTTTGGCACGAGCACTAATCAAAAAACGCTCACAGCTTATATTTTAAACAATTTCAAAAATAACAACTAAACAAAATTATAAGATTCCAACGACACTTTATAAACAACACAAGTCACGTTAGATACTCGCAGACAAAAACGTAGCATTTTAATTGTAATGAAACAAAAGAAAGTCGCGAGGCTACTGACTAGCGCAGTCTCATTATATTATAAAGAAGCAGAATAAAAATTCATTTCATGCATTTCCTCTCTAGCTCGAAAATTAAACGAAAAGAAATAAATTACCAACTTGAATATTCGTTTTTTTCTCTCTAAAGCTTTCATGTGTTTTGAAAATGTGAGGTTTTATTACCTGCTACCTTTCACTGCACCAAAATATGTTATGTTATACAGCAGATTTCAAAGTACCTTTCTAGGGGTTTTGATAAGTGTGTTAAGCACAAGTCGGGCACCTGCAGACCAGTTTGCCCTTTGTCGCGATTAATGTAACCCAAAAATACTACTACGGTAAGGATATGTGGAATAAAACGCATCTTTAGAGTACCGTACCGAAACGATGTAGACGAGACCCCATTAGTAAGGCTTCCCTGCCCGTCTTTCGGTCTAACACGGGGAATATAATCTTATGAATCTTAATCTTCTTAATCTTGTGTACCTAACACATTGGAAATTTGAGTGTGTAATATTCCAGCCGCTAACAGCAAATAAAAATATTTATCTATACTCGTAAGACCCCATGCCACCTGTTTTGTCACTCCGACGTTGCATGAGTGCGGCGATTAAATGTGTGTATTTTGAAGTTGTGCTTGCCGCCATATACATGCCTTCGTGCTTTTGTTCAACGTATTTTGCTCCATCTTAATGAAGGGGACACGGAACTTCCTGTGCGAGATGGACACTCGGCTGATATCTAAATTCAAGTATCACTTGTACAATATAAATTGTTGCAATGTCGACTTGCTACTACCGCTTTGAAGCGACACAAAATTCCCATTCATAATTATATATACCGATTTATATATATATTATTAAATTTGAATTTGAATTTGAATTTATATTTTTAAAAATAACATGTTATTCATATTCATATAGACATTTTCAGCCGATTACTGATGCGAAGCCGGAATTAGTAATGGTATTTTGTTTTCAAATTAAGCTTCAATTATTTTCAAGTCCCAATGACATGCTAGATACATCTTATGGGCAAGATGGAGGAGGCCTAAACCTTTATCACACTGCTCCATAGCGCATTGATAGAGGAGGTGCTGGTTAAAGACAAACTACGATATCAAGCCATTTTAAAAATAAACATGCCTAATCTTGTAGATGCAAATCTTATTCACACGGTCTCACTCATCCATTAGACCGCTATGCTCGTATTACGTGCTGGAACAGTGCCAAATTACAACTTTCCCAAGCTTAGCTTACAACGACTTGTAGCCTTGTCCGTCTGTGAATTTACCGGATTTACACCCAGTTTGTAGCAGGATGTGGGAAATTAAGACAGTTTAGTGAGCTCTTATCTTTTGTGCTGGTTTAGTGGCACTCAAGGCTGATTGCACTTGCTCCCTATCTGAACATTAATGGGCCGGACGCAGATCTCTCAATTTGAGAACGGCTTAGGCCATAGTCCACCACGCTGCTCCAGCGCGACGGATACGCCCGTTACAAAGTTATGTGTAGTGTACTAAGACTTTAATTTCTTTCAATAATTATTAATCAAATTACTTAATAATTATCACCTAATTTGTAGTGTTCAAGCTTTGATATATTTACTGCCGACTTACTGTTACTAAATGTTAATAATAAGTCCTATCGAAACTAAAATTATATTATGAAAGTCATTACTAGCTTTTTATTAAATGGCTTCATATATATGGGTCAAATTTCTCAGCAAAATTATAAACTAATTCCACTTAACAGGATAAGCTGAAGTTGCAGTACTTATGTAAAATCGAAAGAATAATAATAAGAGATTTTTGCGTTGGACTGATAACGTATCGCAATGGCCATAGCCATCTCAACTACACAAGATATCCATACTACAATTCAACCCAACTTATCGAGATCATATTAATTGTACACGAGTTAAATAAACTACAGACACTCCTTGTACTTACGGCATGTTAGGTTCTCGAAATAAGCGACGTAAGCGGCTTAAATCGAGATAATTTTTCACATGTACATGTAAATAGCTACATGTTTCACAAATTAAAAATCTGATTTCTTTCTTTCTTCCTTCCTTAAAACAATTGTGTACTTATGAAATTGGTAGTTATTTTTTGATATATGTATGTTATTAATTTACCACTTTAATAAACAAAATATGTATAGTTACATAAACCTTCGGCATAAACAGACAATCAATTCTAGATTATTTCGCTTCTTTCAAAGTGATAGTCAAAGTCAAAATATTTTATTCAAAGTTGATTGTTACAGAAATTTTTTTGAACGTACTTCTTGTTATCATACAGATTTTGGTAACGCTGATAGATCGGTCTAACTTCGTTATTATCGGCATTATTATCGGCCCGCAATCGTCATCATCACGACAAGTGAATGCTGGAATTCGAAACAATTGACATATGCTTGAGGAATAGTGTCAAGACATTGTTGAAGGTAACGAAAACACGTAACTCGAGACGAAGTTAGTCGAGGACTGGCTCCTCGTCTGCTGTTTTTCGACTCGCAAATCGACCGAAATCGATATTTTTATATCTTTATGGCCTCTAGGCACATCAGAAACAGTTGCCCTTGGTCTGTTACTAATAAAGTCTTACAATATTAATTAGAATGTTTTTTGCTGCACTTTGTAAAATCTCCAGTTATTAGCAAGTGGAACTTTAAAAATAAGAATAAAAGGGGATCACTATGGCGTCGCATCGTTAAACGTTTCTCGTTTAAAAAGATAACAACCTTCTGTGCTTCTTAAATAGTATTCATTAAATAGGCAGGTCTAAAAGAAGGTCAAAAAAGAGGATACATTGAAGGTTCAAATAAATAAATGTTATCTATCTAGAGCAGCCTTTCCCAAAGTAGGCGATAACGCCGCCTTGTGGATGCTGCTGGCCTAAAGAGGGGTGGTAAGAGACCCAGGAAAAAATGGGGGCGTTGTGTAGCGGCTTGGGGGCGATTTTAAGTTGTTGAAGTTATAGTGGTTTTTATGTAGGTGAAAAAACGGGGGTGCTAAAAAATAATTTATTCTCAAAGTGGGCAGTAAACAAAATAAGTTTGGGAATCCCTGATCGATAGAAACCCACACTATCTATTTTGCCATTCTGGCGACATGCGAGGACGGACTTAAAGGGTGATGTCGTAATATTTTGTTACCATGTCCAACGGTCTTTGTATATGCCGTCACATAAAGGTGATACGGATATTTTCGTCGTGTATTTTCTATTACTCTCGTCGTCGTTTATAATATAATAAGTACATTATTTTGTTCACTTGATATATGTCTATATGTCACTATGCCATCTTGTCATATACCGTAATTGGCCAGTCAAAAGCAGCTCCCCCATTCTTTAAACTTACTTGTATTTTACTTGTCGTAACAGTCGTTAAAATCGTTACAGTATTTTTGCTTGAAATAAGAATCAAATAAAACACTTTATAATGATACAAGTAAAAATATATAGAGACAATCATGTTTAAATCCGGTTTTCTAATTAGGACTTAACTCCTTGCAACACTTGCATTAAAGTTTTCGACGACGCCTCCGTGTGAGAGGGATTTACTGTTTGATCAGATGGACTGATAATTGAAATGTAAGCTCTGGGTCTCACGGTCCAATCAAGTAATCCTCAGATAATTGGACCTAGGGACCTATTGCATTT